>JACJUY010009236.1:983-34097 GCA_014220935.1 Platorchestia sp. MABIK | reverse complement strand
AATGTGGTGTTTGAGCAGTATGGAGAGAATGAGTGGTATGCCAGATGTGCTGAAGATGATTGTGGTCTGCGTTGTATTGTTGGATTAGATCATGAGTGTAATTTGAGTGTCATTGAAGCTATGAAAGTTTTCCTTGCACGTGCCTGGAGTAAAAGACTGACTGGAATGAGCCAGTCATGTAGAGTGGGCTGTAATGACCCATTATGCACGGAGATGGTGTCTTGACGTACTGGTTATCCCAGTGATGCCTACTAATGGGAGTTTGTGACAAGGATTGGTGGATCCTGAGTAGTTTAGTGGACAAGTCTTGAACGCAGGTGCTGAACTCTTTTTTGTGTGTGTGAGTAGTGAGGAGGGAATTGCAGGCCGTTACAAAGGCCCCGACACTGTCGGCCCTCGATTTCAAGTTCAAGTTAAGATTATTCGTGTCAGAATTGGGGACCTGTGGATGACTGGATTTTAATGAATGTTGGAGGTGAAGGACCAGAGTGGGACAACAAGACGTGGAAAAAGGAGATTGAGAGGCAAACAAAAGAGTATGGATTGAATAAGTGAATGCTTAGCATGACGCGAAAGCCTACACTGAGATGTTCTATGATGGTAGTTTTGGAAGTCAACTCTTGTTTGATGTGAGGTGTAAGTCATTGAGCGTGAATTGGCATACATGGAGGTGGTATGAGAATAATAATAGATTATGTTAGCAGTTTGATAGTGAAGTGGAGGAAACAATTGAGCGTTTTGTGCTGGAATGTAGTAAGTATGAGCAAGAGAGAGAGAGAGAGAGAGAGTTTCATGAATGTGGTGTTTGAGCAGTAAGGAGAGAATGAGTGGTATGCCAGATGTGCTGAAGATGATTGTGGTATAAGCTGTCTTGTTTTATTGGATCATGAGTAGAATTCGAGTATCATTGAAGCTATGAAAATTTTTCTTGTACGTGCCTGAAGTGAAAGACAGTGACTTGAATGAGTCAGTCATGTAGAGTGGGCTGTAATGACCCACCATGCCCGGGGATGATGTCTTGACGTACTGGTTGTCCCAATGGTACCGTCTAATGGCTGTTTGTGACAAGGATTGGTGGATCCTTAGTAGTTTATTGGACAAGTTTGTGCACATGCACTGAAATTTTTTGTGTGATTATTGTGAGTTTGAAGGAATTATAGGCCGTTACAAAGGCCCCGACACTGTTGGCCCTCAATTTCAAGTTCAAAATTTCAAAGTCTTCAAATGCTATTAACACAAGCTATTATGTTAATATTCTGATAAAGAGAATATCCTCTTTGATATTTTAATTTAAAATTCAAGTTTTAATAATTTGAAGATTTTGTTTTAATATGCTAAGTTACTTCTTGTCAATAAAGAAAAAAGAATTCATATATAAGGCAAAACAGTACACTACAAGTTACAAAGCTTAACAAAACTATTTGAGATGAGAAGTATTTCTTTCATTCTATAAATCAAAATCAGTTGCTCCACCCGTCAGAGCCGTGTGTGTAGCGGACCTGACTCCGTGCGGGGAGACCCGGGTTTGAGTCTCGGCGCTGTTGGCGATTTTCTCTGTTGGGTATAGGAGAAAAATTCTGAGCACAACACTCCACTCTACCCAAGTGTCTGAAATGGGTACCGGTCTTCGACCGGGGGAAAGCGTCATGGCGTCCTGGTGTTAGTTATAAGGCATTTGAAAAACCAATGTAAAAGGTGATATGCATCATGCTTCAGTTGGAAATAAAGCATCCGTAGATGCCGATGTTTATTTTTTGCCTATCTAGCCTGGACTGCTCTTTGTTCTTTTTACTGTTTTTTACCATTGCATTTTAATCCTCTAGTAACAAGTTTAGAGGTTTTATTTATTTCTAATGCTATTTCTTTAGCATGGTATTGGAGTAAAAAAGATATATTTTTAGCATTGATGCTAAGACAATTTTCCAAATCAAACATTTACTTATTTTAAAAAGTATATTCACACTTGAATTATTGTCTAATGGTTTAAGGGAAGCATCCCTCCAAAAATTGGAAAATTGGGTGTAAAATATATTTTAGCTGCTATAGGAGGTAAAAGAGGTCAGGTACATCCTGTGAAAAAATGAATTTTGTACGTTTGATCGTTCGCCCACTACGGGGGTTTGAAGAATGGGGGGGAGGGGGAAGTAGTATTTCATCATGTTACACCTCCCCCTTGGCTATTTCTTCACGGTGCGACGTTGCTACGTCATCTTCTATGTCTATTTACTACTATATAGTGATTTCTAGGGTCCTAGCTGACCCTACAAATAATAACTAAGAAAAATTAAGATTGTTTATGTTTACCTATTTTGCCCTTTTTTAGAGGATTGGAATGTGGGGTTTCAAAATGCTTCTCCTCCTACAGTTTTCAAGCTATAGTAATGATTTTGGTGTCATTGGATGCAAAATAACAAGGGCTTTTATAGTTGGTATAAATTATTTCACAACTACCTTATGTTCATACGTCATGACGTCATAAATCCACATTTTTTTGAAAAAAAAATTGCTACCAAAATTTTTTTTTTTTAACTGGGAATTCGGGAAGATGTCTTATATCAACTTTAAAACCCCTTGTATTTCCACATCCAATGATACCAAAATCATCACTGTAGCTTAAAAACTGTAGGAGGAGAAGCATTTTGAAAACCCCCCCTTAAAACATCGTTTTCTTTGATTTCCCATTTTCTTTTCAAGAAAATCGCATTTTTCGTAAGAGATAAACAATTCCAAATTGCATTTCCTAACAGGATACCAAATTTCATTGCTCTAGGTTCAATAATTTAAAAAAGGTCTGTAAGGGGGACGCTCACCTTAAATAAGAAGACATTTTGACTACTCTAAGAACTTTTTCAACATGCATCAGATGATTGACCTTGCCTTAGAAAATTTCCTTGTGGGAGTTCCTGTTATTCCCTAACATATATGCCTGAATAGTAAACATATATGCCTGAATAAGCAGCTCATCTTTTGTTGAACTAAAAATTAATATAACTTCTATATTGTAAAGTTTATGGAATAATTATTTTAAATTAAGTATTTTTATTTAGAGATAGATGAAGAAAAAATAGTGGATTTTTACTTATAGAACATGATATATAGGCAGACATTGCCTTCTCTGTTTTCTATATTACCAGAAGAGTTGTTTGGGTAAATATTTACTGTAGTGCATTCAACAAATTTTAAAAATTTTGTTCCCATAAATTGGTAATAGGATACATTTTAAGACATTTTACATGAATGACATTTTGCTCACTAATGCTTACTTTTGGAGATATAACATTAATAACGTTTAGGTAAGAATAACATTATAAATATCAGCTGTGTCATTGTTGAAACACGTGCAGTTTTTTGGTGCCAAACATCAGTCTTGGTATGGCTAAGTTAAGTTATTTTAGGTTTACTTAGCTTCATTTATTTACCTAACCTAACATTATCTCACCTAGCCTTGCCCGTTGTTATGACAATACAGTATTACGGCATATTTATATGTTTTTCTTCATTTCTATATACAACATTCCTATACCTTCAAAGTTGAATGTTTCAAAAAGTAAGCATTTGCAAGCAAAGTTTCATTTGTGTAAAATGTTTTAAAATGTGTCCTATTATCAAATTATGAGAACAAAATTTTGAAAATCGTTGAAAGCACTTAAGTAAATATTGACCATTATTTGTTCCAGCAAAGTGTGACATGCACATGCAGGAACTTGAACTCAGAAACTGCATGTTTAAAGTAAAATGCTCTGCCCTTGCATTTTAGAGGCAACAGAAGGAATGAGAAGAATAACTACACATTGAGACCTTTCTGAAATTTGCAATGCATCTTGTGAATGAAGATTTTTAGGACATACTACCATAACATATGATGACACAGTTCCCACTTGTGTAAAAAAAATGCTCAAATTTGATTGCTATAATTCAAACTAAGTCAAACTAAGTTTTTGAAGCATGTATTTTTCTAAGCTAGGTTTTTATTTATTAAAAATACATAACTTATTGCACTTCTGTATGCTGTGTCCATCTAATTTTGTGAATACAACTAATATATGAAAACTTTCCTACAAGGATAAAAAGATAACCAAAAAATCACTTGAATAATTTTATGGAACCATTGAATTTTTCAGGCTACTAGGTGTTACAATAGAACATGGAGGCAGACAGCAGCTCACCCCCCATGGATGACATAGAAGCTTGGAGCAAAGCTCCGTGGCTGATCAAGCTCATCATAGCCCAGCTGGAGGCGTGGATGCCACACTTCTTGGTGACCAGCAATGCCAAGCTCAGGGAGGGGCAGCCGCTGCTGCACGCTGTGCTGGTTGTTGTGCTCGTTGCGCTTCTGTATGCCTTGTCCTTCTATTATTGTGAGTTCATGTTCACTGATGTACGATGTTTTGAGTGATTAGATGTTAATTTCAGTCTCCTTAATTGCAGCAAAAGCTTTGAAAAAGAAGAAGGCACCATTCAATAAAGACTTGAGGAAATGCAGAATTTATGCAGAAGAATGTTTTGGTCTTTATTTATCTATAATTCAAGTCTGATTTGGTAATGGTAATTGTGGGTGTTGGTTATTGTATTATTAGTTATTGTCTTGCTTGTAGTTGATGTCATTTTATGAAATTATAAACTTGTAGCCTATTCTTTTCTGTAGTTTTGGATTAATTCAGGATCTCCTTTTGCAATTTAATTTTTGAAGCATGTTATTAAAATATAGTTCTCAGCTGATGACTGAATTTAATATACAGGGTATTTCAAAACTAGAGGTAAAAAATGAAACTGTATAAAGAAAATTGCAAATAAAGTAATTTTCATGAGTGACAAAAATCTTAAAACTCCACTGATTTTGAGTAATTTCAAGTTGGAAAGTTCTTATATCTTATGCACTCACGCACCGGCTGCCAATGAAGTTAGGTTTTAGGGGATCCATTTAAGAAGTAAAATTACTGTATTCACAAGAGTTTGTTTTAGAGGTTTTGGATGAGTAGTCTTCCAATAGGTGGATTGGCAGAGGCGGCCCAGTGACATGGCCTCCTTGTCCTCCAGACATGACACCACTTGATTTCTTCCTGTAGGGGGCGATGAAGGAGCTGGTGTATGCCACCCTTGTGGATACAGAGCAAGATCTGGTTGCCCGCATAGTTGATGCTGCAGCACAAATAGCTGAGACACCTGATGTTTTCAATCTGTACGGCAGTCAGTTCATGACGAACATGAAAAGTGCATTGAAGTTCACAGTAGGCGCTTTGAACACCTACTGTAGAAGTAATAAAATATATCATTTGTGATTGGTTATTTTGTTCTACAAAAAATTTTAAAAATCATTCCTTAAATGGTGTAAATTAGAATGATTGAATAATTAATGACACAAACTCTCATGAATACAGTAATTTGACTTCTTAACTAGATCACCTAAAACCTAACTTTGATGGCAGCCGGTGCGTGAGCGCTTAACATCTAAGATTTAAGAACCGTTCAACTTGGAATTACTTGAAAACGGTGGAGTTTTAAGATTTTTGTTACTCACAAAAATCGCTTTATATTGCTATTTTCTATATATAGGTTCATTATTTACCTCTAGTTCTGAAACACCCTGGATAAAGATATTAATGCTAATAACTTTTTTCAAATATGTATTCGCCATTTCACAATTCATTTATGATGGTTATACTTTTTATGTGTAGCTAGTTAATATACCCTTGATATGTTCAGGTTTCCTAAACATGTTCTTTGAAATAGGCAAGTACAGCAGAGCCATAGAATAGCAGGGGACATCATGGGAAAGTCACGTTGAAGCTCAGTTGAGTCGATATCTAATCCTGCCATTTTTTGACGGGCCGTGTGCACTAAAAATAAACATAGATGTAACTAATTGCCCCATGCCCGCAGTGCACCGCTACCTCTACCGCCACCTGGCCGGCTACTACCCCCTCATGAGGGTGTTGTTCTCCAGCAGACCGGCCGCCCCTCCCTCCGTCAGGTGTGTAGCTCCCACTCCTCTGGGGAATTGAATGAAACCGTGAGAGAAATTTTAAAAAATTAGGTATGTAATGGTCACGGTAGAGGAAACAATGTAAGGTCAAACCAGTCTATCTTTCGTCTGCTGTTTAGGTTTGCTGACGTCACGGCAACGAACCAATAGCAGCGCTCATGTTGCATTTGGTAGCACTGCAACCCCAAAATCTGGCTCCACTATTGGCCCAACGACATGTTTTGATGACGTCATAAAATATGTTTGAAATGAAACCGTTCTATTGGCTAGCCATTAGAGAGGAGGTGTATTTTCCCCCCCATAGAAATGACCCTTCCTTGTTTCCTCTACCGTGGTGATGGTCGAGTGGGGAGGTAGGTATGGATAGAGTAAGTAGGTTGTGCAGTTCAGCTAAAGGCCGTTATAGTGAAGATAAGAAATAGGGAGAAGTTTTATTGGCTTTAATCTTTCATAAAGTAAACGCACACAGCCTCACTACAATCTAAATGACTGCAAATTACTCCCAACATAAGTAATGTCCTGTAAAGTTGATGCAAAAACGAACATGACAGCGGAAGTAAATTTCTTCGACTCCTTTTCTCTGGCCAAACCTTCCATGTGTTGTGTACAGGCCTGTTGACACGATCATTGAGTGCTCGCGCGAGCAGTGAAGAGAGGCGCAAGCCCCGCCCACTTGCTCTCGCTTCAGGCGCATTTACTTGCTCAGTGACAGTGCGTCTGTGATGACACTGATGAGCTCTGGCCAGTGCCATGAAGACGAGCATAGTGTGTACTGTCACTGAGCAAGTAAATGCGCCTGACACTGAGCAATTAAATGCGCTTGTCACTGAGCAAGTAAATGCGCCTGTCACTGAGCAAGTAAATGCGCCTGTCACTGAGCAAGTAAATGCGCCTGTCACTGAGCAAGTAAATGCGCCTGTCACTGAGCAAGTAGGCGGGGCTTGCGCCTCTCTTTGCTGCCCACGCGCGCACTCAATGATCTTGTTATTTAGGGTGCCCGCACACCAAAATACTGCAGGAGAAAATGACTGATGTGAGGCGAGAACTACCGCACGCCAAAAGATGGCTCTAGCACGGCAGTTCCATGGAGCTAGAATATACTGGAGGGAGCATAGCTGGTTTCGATTGGATTCAAATTAGCTGCAAAAGTTGAGAGACCGGGGCATACACAAGGCCATACACGTGACCACCTCTGAGCCAACCACAGACGCTTGGCTGACGTTGGCTCCTCCTCACCTCCTTTACAACTCCGCCTCCCATTTTCCAAAGCAAGATTAGTACTGCACCACCAATCAAAGGATGAGTTGTGCGTGCAAGTCGCTCTGTAATTTGTTGTTATATTCAAGGGCCTGTAATCTTTATAGTTTTCAACTGTTAATGTATCTTTGCTAGTAATTCTGATATATATTTCTTGAGAAAACTAAGATCTGGGTTGAAATGCCCAGGTGCGATGACTCAACAGCTAAGAGAGCATTAAGCGAGCGTGTGCACACTCCACCGTGGTCTATAGGTAACTGACGTCACAGTAGCGAGAACGCTATTGGTTACCACAGACATGAGAGAAATCTCAAAAACTGGTTCTCTGCATACGACTATGCTCCCTCCACTATATACTCCCTCCACGGGCAGTTCGCGCCTGACTGCCACAGGGAGTGGAGTGTTACATCGACCGGCGGAGCAAGCATCAGTTTGTAGTGTTGAGTTTCATTCCCATTGCTTTGAAACGTGTAATCAGACGCTGCGCTTTTGGATTTTTTGAGTTCCAAAGGCATAGTACAGCATAAACTTCGGATATCAGGTGTTGAGTCTATGCTTTAGGTATCGAGCCGCACACCTCCCTCGTCGATATCTGGTAACACACTGACCGAAGTTACTTGCAAGGGAGAAAACATCTTTGAGACCGATTCTCTCTTCAGAGTATCTTCAGTCTCTCTCTCTTGCTCACTTTTAGTGTGTGCACTTCCATTCAAATTCATGTTAATCAATTCAGTCTTGCTTGCTTTCTTGCTATAAGTCTTTTAGGGCCAATATTGAATTTAAGCCTTTCACGGAAATTACAAATTCCGTTCCAAAGAATCACTAAAGGAACACATTTAAAAACGTTTTACACGAATGACATTCTGCTCGCTGATGCGTTATTTTTGAAATATAACAATAATTGCGTTCAGATAGGAATAACATTATATGGTCGGTTGCTTAGTCGCCGCATTGTTGGGTCACGCCCACTTTTCTGGCGGGAGACGTCCACTTCTTGGAGCGAAATTAACAGCCTCGGTTTGGGTACGTTCAGGCAAGCTATTTTAGGTTGATTTATGTTATTTTAGACTAGTTTATTTAACTAACCTAACATAACCTACTGTGTGCTTCCACCCGACCTAGTGGACACTAACCCCGAATGAACGGGCCCTACTGCACACAAATTACCGGGCACCCATCTGGGGCCGGTAACGCTGAAATAATGATAATTAATGACCAGCGGAGCATGACTAGCTTAGGGGCTCACCTGAAGATTCGAAAATTATGTTCAGGCGAACACTCTTCAATGTAGCCGGCAGTCGAGGACGCAAGAGTCCCCTGTAGCGAGGGTCGGATTGCTGGAGTTACGTGGAGCACTAAGGAAGATGCACCCGCTCTCACAGCTAAGTTCAGTCTGTCGTGTTAGCCTCTGGCAGATACGCACGTTAGCTTGCCCGAATCCGTTGCTATGGCTTGGGACTCGTAACAAGAAGACCAGACGAACGTTTTAGTGTTTGCATATACGTTTTTCGCCGAAGATGTGAGGAACCCCCGCCATTGCTCCGCTTAGTCGTAAATTACCAGCATTATTAATTTTTAGGCTGATTAAGAGGATCACAGCCCAAGAACTTTATTGCGGAAGGCCTTTAAATCTGCCTTACAAAGTCAGCAAGGACCTCAGTGATCGAGCAATGGCTTGAATTTCGACACTACCCTAACCTCACCCATCGTTACGTCAATACCGTACTACAGCATTTTTACGTGTCCGTTCCTTCCCTTTTACATACGACGTTCCTATAACTTCAAAGTTAAATAATTAGAAAATTACGCATCGGCGAGCAAAATGCCATTTGTGTAAAACGTTCTTTAATGTGTTCCTTCAGTGATTCTTGGGAACGGAATTCTTAATTTCCGTGAGCGCATTAAACCCGATATTGACCAATTTACGTTTCCGTTCCTTCACTTTTACACACGACATTCTCATAACTTCAAAGTTGAATAACTCAAAAATAACGCATCAGCGAGCAGAATGTCATTCATGTAAAACATTTTTAAAATGTGTTCTTAATTTCCGTGAATGGCTTAAATTCAATATTGACCTCTTTTAGTGTGGGGGCGCCCTTATGGTGAGTATTTGTGTTACGAGACCCTTTTTAACACGTTGGTAAATCTTCATGTTACAACTCCTACATTGATAGGATCTATAAATAAATGAGTAGAAGCTGTCAAACATTATTAAAAACAATGATAAATTCAGCCAACGACAGCTATGTTCAGAGACCATTTAGTTATTGTACATAGTTCATTTTACGTGTGCAGCAAAGTGCGAGGCAGGAGCCACCGGCCGTCACCTACATCCTACCGCGGCTCCAAGTTCTCCACTGCCCGCTCCGTGAAGTCTTCCCTACAGCTGTCCGACACGCAACTTTCTACCTAGCTTTTGTTAGCCTTTGTTTTTGTGGTGCGACTTTTAGTGATACTCTTCTTTTTGTAACCTTACAGATATACGTTTGGTAAATAAAAAGCGTTTTATTTCCTGTGTAATTGGGACAATGACAAATTCGTATATTATCTTTTTGTATTATCTTGTAGTAGGTACAAGTAAGTATGGATGTGATACTTCCTTTAGCATCTAGTAGTTGATGCAAGTAGGTATCAGTATATTGCACTTTCGTATTTTCTTTTAATTGGTGCAAGTAGGAATTGGTATAATACTTTTTTTCATTATCTTGTACTTGGTACAATTAGGTATTGGTATATTACCTTTTTGTATTATCTTTCAGTTGGTACAAGAAGATATTAGTATAAAACTTTCTTATATTATCCAGTATTTGGTACAATAAGGTGTTTGTATAATACTTAATTGTATTATTTTGTAGTTGGTGCAAGTAGATATTGGTATAATGCTTTCTTGAATTATCTTGTAGTTGATGCAAGTAAGTATTGGTAAAATCCTCTCATGTACTAACTACAATAGAAGGTTTCGCACAAGAAGAGTCAGGGTTCAAATCTCATGATACATTTACCAGAGCAGCCGGCTGCCCTGGGGGCTGACTCTTCTTTTTAATGAGCCAACGGATGACGCCAAACGGCTTTTTCTTAACAAATCTACCTATAATTCTATTGTGTATTAAAACCAGAGTGATATTTTCAGCTGGTGCTCGAGAAACCAATAAACAAATCGATTTGAAAATGTTTGTCTGAAAAAGTATTATTTCTCACCAATTGCAAATTGAAAATGCAAATTACTGATGCAACTATAGCGTGAGGACTACAGTCATATATCGCCTACCAAGGTGCAGTTTGAGATGCATATATTAAATATTCGTTGCTAAATTAAATGCATGGAAATTAGCAATATACATTAGTAACCTGAACTCTCGCTATAGTACTAGCTAGAGGTAGATCTCATACCATAGTGAGGCTGACCTCTCTATAGCAAGCAGCCCTAAATTACTTTCCAATTTAAGCTCGCTGGTGAATCTATATAAAACCTCACACGAATAACTTTTCTGCAAAGGGGGGGCCGTCTTCATTTCTGTAAACAACAAACATCGGCATCTAAGGATGCTTTATTTCTAATTCAAGCCTGATACATATCACCTTGTACAGTAGTTTTTCAAATGCCTTATAACTAACACCAGGACACCATGACGGTTACCCTCGGCCAAGACCAGTACCCATTTCAGAGACCTGGGTAGGGTGGGGTATTGTGCTTTGAATTTTTCCCCTATACCCAACGAATAAAGTCGCCACCTAGCGCCGGTATTCGAACCCTCGACGCCTTCACGAGAGGATGGATTCTTTAACGACACGGCTATGACGAGCACATACATATGTGTAGCTCATCGTATATCTTGGGTATCATTCCTCATATTTTCTGGTAGAAACTTTGAATATCAAAAACTGCAGAGGGGTAAGTTGGCTGCAGAACAAGCGCTGTTGGGGTATCTGAAAGTATGAATCTGATAATTATACATAAAAATTCAATTCAAGGAAAACATACGGAATACAAGTTAGTAAATGACTAATGCTGTCATCTTAATTTCATTCATTATTTTCTTTCTTTTTTTTTATTTATTTTACACTTCAATAATACCATCGAATTTTCCCGCATCAATACGCACTACTTCTGGAAAGAGGAAAAGAGTAATTCATGTCGTCTATAGCGGAAGCCCTTCATGGAGCTTATAGTTGGTCCATTGCATCACGCTTCTGGATGACGTATGGGGAACGAGTGTGATGGCGATTGGCCATTGTGATACCCGGTATCGCTAACACAGCTGATAAGGATATTAGTCATTGTTAGTTCAGTTGCCTGCGTTGGGCCGTTGGAAGTGTGACAATTTGTTTTCTTTGCTATGTTATGGATTGAAAATATACACTTTTGAATTCTCATAAATTTTTCATTGCGTAGAATCAAATAATTTTTTGGAGACTGGAGAAACAGTAAATTTTACTTTGCAAATGATGAGGGACTAAGAAATTATTTCATTGCTTGCCATTTTTAACTATTCATTGTTCAACAATTAATGTGCAAAACAAAGTATTACTAAAAAATTTTTGAACCGTTATAGTGTAGTTTCAACTACTGCTAGACCTAACACTATGTACTGCCTTTTTGATTGAATCATATCTTCTTTAATGTTGCAGTAGTTGACCAAGATGTTAGAAATGTGTAATGCTGCAATGAAAAAATGAAGTAAAATCTGAAATAAATTTTTTAGCATACTGTAAACATCAAGCAATGTGAATTTATATTGCATTCAAGTGTGCCAAATACGTCACAATGTTAGCTTAATTTGTACAAAGTTGCCATTATATTTACGTATACCTGCTTGTATGTGGCATGAAATTTACATTAATTAATATGCAATTTATGTAATAAATTATCATTTTATTTGTCCTCCTTTATTTATACCTACATATGTAAAAAATTATATAAAATCCTACAATTTTTAAAATTATATGATAGTTCTCTTCTAAGTTGACCTCAATAATAACCAATAATAGCTCCTTTACAGCATAAATTTAAAAAAATGAATATTTGATGTTTGAAATTTTTTTTTATTATTAGGCATGAACAGTGCATCATACTTTGGAAATAAACATTGTAGGTTTATCCTTTATTATCAACATTTTTTTATAACATTGGGAAATCACTTGTATTATTCTCAAATTCTAAATGTTTCAATGAAAAGTTCATGTATGTTTGATTTAAAATGTCATTATTTGATAGAAATCAAAGTATTTTGTTTGAGAGCCAAAACATTTGGTTGCTACAGGATTAAAATCTTTGCTGCTGTGCAGTGCATTTGCCAGAGCAAGCCACTTTTTAGTGACGAAAAGATAGGTAGAAGAGGATATTGAAGTATGTTCTTCCTCTGAGTTGGCATTTCACGCTCTTCTACCTGCGGTAACACTGCAGCACTTGTTGCAATTGTATCAAAGTTAGGTTCTTGCATAGCATGGCTAAAAAACATGGTTATGAAAGAGCTTGATAAAATTTAAGCAGAAATTGCAACTATGTTTGTGAGTTTTAGCAATGCTGTAAAGGAAAAAGCCTGGAAGTTTTTTCATTAAACAGAACTTGGCACTAGTAAGGTAATGATTTTGGCTTTGTACACAAGAAATTGATTTGATTATAAGCTAGTTTCAACCACAACAATGATGCTCACATATAAAAAAGATACATGCCATTTAATGTTTAGTTAGGGGAATGCAGAATCTATGCACAAAGTATGTCCCCTACAAGATCCCCTGTACAAAGAAACAGTATGTTAGGAAACAAGACTAAAGATGAACAAGTAGTAGCTGCTGAAAAATGGGACTGTAGTAAACTGAAAAATACAGATGATTTGTAATAAAATAGTCTATTCTATTTAACAAAAAAAGGCCTACTCAACCTATAGTGGGGGATCACTCATTTTCCTCCTGGATGCACTTATTCCCTCAAACACAATACTTGTATATCCTGAGGAATACCAAAAATAAAAGACATTAGTGCTCAATGCATTTAAAAAATAAATTTTATGAAAAGGAGTTTAGTATCTTAATTTCGGTATTATAGGTCATTTAAAATTCTCTGAGTGTCTTGGTATTGATTTCCAATGCAAGGAATTAAAAACTGTATCATTTATTCAAAGATGGGATGACTAGTGGGAACTTTCATACTGAGCTAAAATACAGATAATTTAGAGCATTTGTACAAGACTGGAATTTAAATAGGGGCAAGGTTGAACATTTTTGCCAGGCTGAATTACAAATGATAAGCAAGAGGATTTAAAAATGGCTGAAATACTTTCAATAAGGAGAAGGGACTAAATCTAAATGCTGGATAATATTGATTATTTATTAAATATTAAATTGAATTTAATATTTAATTAATTTAACATTTTATTAATTCAACATTTTAATTTAATTTAAATATTAAATTTAATATTTAATTAATTAAAATTAAATGTTTAATTTAATCACATTTAATATTTAATAAATATAAAATAAAAAAGATTAAATATTAAATAAAAATTAAAAAAAATGATTTAAAATATATATTAAATAAATATTATTTATTAAATATTAAATACTAATGGAGATTAGGTAAAACATTTTCATGAGGTTGAGATACAAAATAGAGCGTTCACACAAGACAGAGAAACAGAGGATAAGTTAGGGGATTGTAATTCAAAGGAAAATAGGAAAGTGCAGGTAAGTTAGAACATTCGTACAATGCTTTAGCACTATACAATAAATGCCTTAAAATGTCAGGTCACAAAGCGAGCTACCGGTGTACACAGGGAATTTTCATAATACTGCCAACAAACCCATGGACACAAACTCAATTTTCATAAAAACTGGGTCAAAGCTAAAAGAAGGTGCAATCCAGTTAATGTTAGCTACTTTACATTTTTTTGCAACAATTGACTTCAATATAAAGTGGAAAATTGAACTCCAGGTTAACCCATCCCAGTCAATATGTTAAACATCTATTTCTGGTAAAATAGTAAAGCAGTCAAGGTGTTAATCCCATATTGACCACAATCCTTTCTAAATGACATTGGGAAATCACGCGAATTCTTCTTAATATTTCAAATGTTTTGATTAAAAGTTCACATAGATTGAGTTTTATTTATGATAATTCTAGAGAAATTATCCCAACATTTTGTTAAAGACCCAAACAATTTGGTGGTCATATGGTCAAGATGCTCAGTGTTCATGCATCATTATTAATACTTAGCCTCACTTACTTTAATTTGTTTGCAGATTTTGTGATAGCTTTGAAAGTTGAAGTGTTTACCTGAGGGCAGTTCCGCGTCACCTCCTAAGATGTCGCTCAACACGGCACACGCCAATAAAGGCGTCCTTATCTACTCCGGGGAAATGTGAGTTGTGAGATCTCACAGGCTTGCTGGTCTTGCCAAATGTTTTGTGAATGGCTATGGTAGTATTGGTAGTAGCCCCATGAACTGGCTGTGAAGGTAGCTATGGTAGTATTGGTAGTACCCCAATGAACTGCCTGTGAAGGTAGCTATGGTAGTATTGGTAGTACCCCAATGAACTGCCTGTGAAGGTAGCTATGGTAGTACCCCAATGAACTGCCTGTGAAGGTAGCTATGGTAGTATTGGTAGTACCCCAATGAACTGCCTGTGAAGGTAGCTATGGTAGTATTGGTAGTAGCCCTATGAACTGCCTGTGAGGGTGGCTATGGTAGTATCAGTGGTGGCACTGTGGACTGGCTGTGAGGGTGGCAATGGTAGTATCAGTGATGGTACTATAGACTGACTGTGAGGGTGGCAATGGTAGTATCTGGTGGTACTATAGACTGACTGTGAGGGTGGCAATGGTAGTATCTGGTGGTACTATAGACTGACTGTGAGGGTGGCTATGGTAGCATCTGGTGGCACTATGGACTGACTGTGAGGGTGGCTATGGTAGTATCTGGTGGTACAATAGACTGACTGTGAGGGTGGCTATGGTAGTATCTGGTGGCACCATGGACTGGCTGTGAAGGTAGCTATGGTAGTAACAGTGGTGGCACTGTGGACTGGCTGTGATGGGGGCAATGATAAGATGGTGTGGCAGTGCTATAATGGTGGTTTGACTGTGGTAGAATGATACTAGATCAGTGAAGAGATAGTGGTAGGTGTGGGATATTAGTTTTGGGGGTGTTTTAGTGACTGTGGTGGGATGATAGTTTGAGCAATGTTTTGGTATTTTGGTGTCAGTGATTTGATCTTTCAGTGGTTTTATGGTGTTCCTGTCGATGGGATGGTGATTTTATAGAGGTGGAATGATCGTAAATAATTGGAATGGTAGCATAATAAACATTATTTGAAGATAAAACTTTAAATGAAGGGAATAAATAGCAATAGAAGTGCTGCATTATTTCAAACCATATTCAAAGATAAAAAACAGCAATATTAGTGCAGCACTATTTCAAACAATATTCAAAGATAAAATAGAGCAAATATTCACCCCATGTGCAACAGCAGCAAAGTGACCTGTAACCAACGCGTCATTTGTATTGCAGCATCATCCTGTACTGCAACAATGTGACCATGAACCTGGGCAAGGAGGTGGGGGGCAACGGCATGTCCGGCAACAAGTCGGGGCGGGTCTACCTCACCTCTCACCGCATCATCTTCACCAACACCAAGGACAAGGATCCCCTCCAGAGCTTTGCAACTCCTTTCTTTGCCCTCTCTAAGGTGAGCAGAGGTGACTACTGTACACAGGCCATCAATACAGTATTTGATATTTGCCAATATAAATATTATCAAAGACAATGATCCCCTCCAGAGCTTTGCCCTCTCTAAGGTGAGTAGAGGTGACTACTGTACATGGGCCATCAAAAAAACAGGATCATCCAAATAGCTCGCAAAAAAGACAAGATTGGATGTTTTGATTATATAAATCTTGCATATGTGGATGACAGACAAATATAAGCATTTTTATTAGCAGCTACCTTTTAAATATCATCGTCCTCTCTAAGGTGAGTAGAGGTAACCACTGGATGTGGCCCATCAGAAAAGACAGGATTCAATATTTTGCTGATTTAAACATTGCAGGTGTGGATGACAAATATATCCACCCAATTAGTACCCACCATTAAAATAGTCTTCGCCTTCTCTAAGATGAATGTAAGTGTTCCCTCGCCACTTCGCGGTTCGAGTATCGCGGATTCAAGACTTCGCGGGTTTCTAAAATACTGTGGCTTCTTATGAGAAGAGTTCATGCGTGTGCTGCTGTAGAGTGAAAGTAGACCGTGGCAGCAGGCGTGAGATGAGTGGCCAAAGGAATATTAGAGAATATATTGGAATTGTGTATGGAAATCGGAAAAAATGAGTGGTCAGTGGATATCATTGATCAAAATAAATAGAATATGGGAACTTTAAAAAAATACAAACCGTGCATTATGGTATCATGCTGATGCATGGAAGTGGAGCAATACATAAAAAATTGTTTTAGGAAGATTCACACCAGTTTTAGTGCTCAGAAGTTTACTGGACGGATGTTTTTTTCAGGACATACTGTGATAAAAACACTGGTGTTGCAACCCAATATGTTTGGCATAAATTAAGACTGTTTTAATAGGAATATTGGTGAATTGGGAAAAATGAAATATATTTTATATTTTCTTCAATAAATATTGCTTTGTCTGATTGAAAGATGGGAAAAAATTTTCCAAAGGCATAATGATGACAGAAAATATTGTGTAATAGAAATAATAATGCTGGCGTAAAGAAACATTTCACTCTGGCAAAAAAAAAACAGTAGTGGTGGTTTAAAATTACAGAATGCATTCAACGACATGCGCCCAATATAATAATTTCTGTTGCCACATCTTGCATTCAATTTTAGACATTTGAAATTTTGGGCAACAGGCCAAATAGAGCCACTCTTGCATGCACTCTTGTACAAAATTTGAGTGCACTTAGTGTTGCTTTCTGCACATGCTGCCTCCTCGAACAGGACTCGGTGAGTGCAGTGCGTCGCTCGAGTGGCTGGTGTGTTGCGTGTGTTATGGGTTGGGCTGGTTTCATCAGTTGAACTTTGTCCTCCACAGTACTCGGTCACTCATCGTCTGGCTACAGAACTCATTGTTTGACTCTCTGTAAGAGAGTTTATTGACAGACTCTCCCCTCAGAGGGATACAACTATTGTATCTATGGGAATTAGCGCTCCCAGGAGGACAATGGGGGGGGGGGCCTAAGCTGAGGGTTGGGTAGGCCTTCTTTTTGTTAAAATTAAATGCTTTTGTTATGTTAAGAACCATCTTTTTTAGGTTCACCGATGTCCTTTTTTTTCAGCACCTACCACTTTCTTTTTCGACTTTGATCTTGTTTCATGAACTTCTTTCTTATCTTACTGTTTCTATGCAACTTTTGCATCGATTCTGCATTCCCTTTTCTCCATACTAAATGGTGCCTTCTTCCTTCCTCTCTTTGAATCGCCTTTGTTGCAGATAGGGAGGCTTAAACTATCTAATAATCTCGGCTAATCTATTGATAGACTCACTGCATTGGTTTTATATTAGGCTGTTAAAAAACAAGATTACCGTCGGGAGAATCGAAGGGTTGAAGCTGTAGGTAAGCCTTTATTCTATTTTTTTAAATAATGGTTTATTGTTGTGTTGTGGACCATTGCTCAACAGTTCTCTTCTGTGCTGTTTTGCCTACTTTTTTTGCAACTTTCTTAACATTTTTTGGAATGCCTTCAACTTTTATTTTTTAATGAATAATACCCCAGCATGTTCGGGTTTTATTCCTTTTGGGGACATACCCTGTTCCATTTGTACGGAACTAGGTGGTGCCTGCCTTACTTGGGAATACCTGTGATGCATTTAAGAAAACTGAAACTAATGCAAAATAAAACTTAAGAAAAATATGATTCTCTTGAGAACACCTTTGTTGTGCTGAGGATGACTCAGCACGTTCCCTACAAATTGGAACATGTGTGCACCAATATGTGCACACATGTTCCAATATGTGTGTTCATGTGTTCCAACATTGGAACATGTGTGCACAAATTGCTCATTCACGTACCAGTATAAATTAATGGCATTTCTCCTTTTGTGACCTTTTCATAAACACTCATACAAACTGAAATGTTACTGTTCAATTGCATTTTTCATATCTCTTGGGAAGAATAAAAATACATTCGAGCAGTAAAGTCGGTTTCCCCATTCTTCTACTTACAACCTAACCAAACCAATCGTTAATAACCGCAGCAAACGTGTTAAATCAACCTGTTACCTAATCCAATGTTCTCTTGAGAAGACCTTTGTTGTGCCTAGGGAGTCTTTGAATTTACTGTAACCTGACCATACCTACCAATCTTCCCAACGTAAATGTCAGACCAACTTCAACAAAATGCACTAACTTGCCCGATTTCCATTACACAAATTTGACGCTCTGCACTAACTGGCCCCGATCTCCACAACGCCAACACGCCCTAACTTGCCTGATCTGCACAACGTAACCCCTCATGAGGAGACAACTATTGTGTCTGTGATAATTAGCACTCCCAGGGGGAAAATGTGAGGGCCCAAGCTGAGAGTTAGGTAGGTCTTTTTTTTTGTTGAAATAAAATGTTTTTTGCTATGTTAAGGACCACCTTTTTTGGTTCACTGCTGTCCTGTTTTTCAGCACCTACTACTTTCTTCTTTAACTTTTGTCTTGTTTCATGAACTTCTTTCCCAACTCACTGTTTCTATGCCCCTTCTGCATAGATTCTGCATTCCCTAATATCCATACTAAATAGTGCCTTCCTCCTTCCTCTCTTCAATACGCTCTTTTTTTTGTAGCGGTTAGGGAGGCTTAAAGTAACCTATGTACAATTTAATCTAATCTAATCTGATCTGCACAACGCCAACACGCCCTAACTTGCCCCCTGTATGGGACAGGTGGAGCTGGAACAGCCGGTGTTTGGGGCGAACTACATCAAGGGGCAAGTGAAGGGACAACCCAACGGAGGCTTCGACAACCGCAAGGTCGGCTTCTCCCTCACCTTCAAACATGGCGGCGCTATTGAGTTTGGACAGGCCATGCTCAAGGTCGCCTCTATGGGTGAGCTCACCTAAGTGTGTGTGGAGGTGTTCTTAGATGAAGTTAATGCTTTGGGTTAAGCTGGAGTTCAGTATTTAACTCAAATATAGAGTGAATTGTAGTTCTGCCATATGTGTGGTGTAACTAGTTCAAGAAGTTAGTGCTTTAGGCCAATTTGAAGGTCAATGTTTGACTCAAATTTAAAGTCAATTGTAGTTCTGCCCTGTGTGTGGTGTACTTGGTTGAAGGGATGAGCACTTCGACCGTAATGAGTTAAACTGAAGTTAAATTTAATGATATCGCGATCTAGGTTGCCCGATCTCCACAAAAAATGTATCCACTGACCAATGCATGTATTTATGATACAAAAACCATACATCAGAGTTGAACTGTTGTATGGTTCCGGTCTCATATAATATACACCCTTATATCGGTCAGTGGCACGGTAGAGGAAGCAAGGTAGAGTCATTTCTGTGGGGGAAATGCACCTCATCTTGTTTGGTTAGCCAATAGAACGGCTTTATCTCAAACAATCTTTGACGTCACCTTGGCGACATGTCGTTAGGCCAATGGTGCCAGGTTTGGGGCTAGCAGTGTTGCCAGACGCAATCTGAGCGCTGCAATTGGTTCATTGCTATGACGTGAGCATTGTGGCATGTCGTTAGGCCAATGGTGGTGCCAGATTGGTTTGTTGCCATGACGTCAGCATTACCATACGGACGACGAAGAAAAACTGCTTTGACCCTACCTTGTTTCTTCTACCGTGGTCAGTGGACACATTTTTGTGGACACCCTGTATAATTTAAGTTTATACTGGGAATGAATGAATTCTTATTTGGTACACAAATCCTGTATGTATAACAGCGTACCTATGTATATAAGGATTCATGATGTATATGTACAACTGATATGGTGCACATAATCTATATGTAACAATGTACCTAGACATACATCCAGAAGCCGCGCACCATCCAGGATTTTATAAACCAATCGGAAACATAAAGAAAAGAGATAGACAAGTTATTGTGTGGTGCGCGAGTCCTGGGGGACCCTGTATAATTATTGTATCCTTCCTCCCCCCCCAAAAAGATTTTTAAATGTTCCTATATAAATCTTAAAAGCATCCCATATGTTAAGGTATTATTATTATTACTTAATTGTTGTAATATTGTTGAGGGATTAAGTATGTGTTTAGGTATTATTGTCTCCTCCCCCCATGCGGTTTATAAATGTTCCTATATAAATCTTAGATACACCCCACATTAGTATATGTTTAGGTATTATTGTCTCTTCCCTCCCCGCAGCCAGCCGCCACACGGGCCCCCAGTACGCGGAGTGCCCACCTCCCTACTCCCCGCCCACCCAGCCCTACGGCCCCGCCCCACCGCCCGCGTATGCCCCGCCCACCTCCGGCTACTACGGCTGGGTCCCGCCAACTGATGTGTTCCCCAGCCGACCTCCAGGTGGGTTTTCCTTTTTTTTAAGTTTTTCATAAAAGTTATTTTTTTTACTTTTTTGTTTATTTTTCAATTTTTTTTTTTGGGTTGGGATAGGGGAGGTCTTCCGCCATCCTTGGGAGTGACTGGTATGGTGATATTTTAACCCTCTATTGACCACCGTCCTTTCTGAAGGACGGTAGGAAATCATTCACATTATTCTCGCATTCTAAATGTGTTGATGAAAAGTTCTCCTTTACTGTGTTTCATGAATTTTGATTTAAGAGAAGTTATCGTGGTATTTCGTTCAAGAGCAAATACAAAGACAAGAATTCAAAACAGAATGAAAATACTATTGACATTTACAGTGTGCATTTTGGTGAAGGGTATGGATGCAGCACATTCTTCTTACTTGAAATAATTAAAATAAAAGAGTAGAATATTCATTATGGAAGTGGGGTTTGCCGCAAAGTCAGTTATGAGGATATAATTGTTTTATGATAACAACGATAGTATAGCAATTCAGTACTATTCAAAACCAGTGTGCACGGCCCATCAAAAATGATGGGTTTGGATATTTTCCTTACATAAATCCTCCAGATGTGGATGCCAAACAAATATATCCATCCCAATAGTACCTGTGGTTAAAATATTCTTGTACTTGAGCACTAGTGAAACTCGTATCACAGATACGAGCTTCCTTCAAATCAAAGACATCGAAATGTTAGACGAACATGATGTAAGTAATTACGTCTGCATCGTGAGTGTTGAGTTGGACAATGTAAGAAACAAACTACGTACACAAACCATTCCAGTAAACTTGAACGAAATCAATTAATTCAGCAAGCCTTCTCACTGAAGCTAATTTAACATAATTATTTCTGTTAATTATATTTCTTTGAATTAATTGAAGTTAGCATAATAAAATTAACTATGATAATTATATTCCATTGAAGTAATTGAAGTTAGTTAAATATAATTAAGTTAATTATATTAAATTGAAATCATTGAAGTTAATTTGTTGTAATGAGATATGTTAACTGTATGAAATCAATTTAATATTATTAATTAAATTATTTATATTAACTTAGAGTAATTGAAGTTGAAATAATATAATATGGTAAGGTAATTAATTATATGAACTTAACTAGTTAATTATATGAACTTAACTAGTTAATTATGCAAAATTAACTCGTTAATTATGCAAAATTAACTAGTTAATCATATGAATTCAACTAGTTAATTCTACAAAATTAACAAAGTACTTCCAACTGCAGCAAACGAGGTGTACGCATACGACGCGCCGCCACCATACCCCGGCATCATGGGCCCCCCTCCCCCCTACGGCGGGGGTGCGGTGGGCTTCGCGCCCCCCGCCACACACGCCGCTTACACCAACGGCATGACCTCCGCAGGTGTGTTGCTGCTTGTGTTGTTGTTTGTGTTACGTAGGTCTTAGTTGTGTCTGTTTCATTCCCCTCAGGGGTATACAACTGTTGTATCTATGGGAATCTGCGCTCCCAGGGGGACCATGCGAGGGCCCGAGCTGAGAGTTAAGTAGGCCTTCTTTTTGTTGAATTGAAATGTTTTTTGTTAAGGACCATCTTTTTCGGTTGACTGCTGTTCTGTTTTTCAGCACCTACTACTTTTTTCTTCAACTTTGATTTTGTTTCATGAACTTCTTTCTCAACTTACTGTTTCTATGCCCTCTCTGCATAGATTCGGCGTTCCTTAACTCCACACTAAATGATGCCTTCCTTCTTCCTCTCTTTGGATCGCATTTGTTGCGGATAGGGAGGCTTAAGGGGAGCTTTTGGACAAAATCGAGAAAATGGCTCTCACGTTTGTTCTCTGGGATCCAGAACTATGAAATTTAGCATACGTATGTATTTTAGAAAGTAAATAGGCCTCGTATTCCAGACTTTTTCCCATTTTCGCTATAATTGTGGAGATAATTGGGGAAAATGGGTGAAAAAATAAGGTATTTTCAAAAGCTATCTCCTCCGATAGTTATTCCTGTAGAGCAATAATTTAGGTCTCATTGAATGCGCAAAGAGTTGCTGCATGGCTGGACGTGGGCTCGTTATAAAATTCGTAATAGTCTATTTTTCATGAAATTTCAATGTTTTTCAGAAGTCATGCTTTTTTCCAAAGATTGAACGCCCCAGAAGTCGCTGAACTTATTCGGGCCCACAGGTAGCTACACGCAAATTTGACCATTGTACAAGACTTAAGGAACATTCTACCTCTGTCTCACCTGTGGTAAATAAATTGTTTAAAAATTGTTTAAAATGTGACTAAAAAATAACTATGAGTTTCATAACGAGCCCACGTCCTGCTATGCAGCAATCCTTTGCGCATTGAATGAGACCGAAATCATTGCTCTACAATAATTACTTTTGGACGAGATAGCTTTTGAACTTTTTATCTTCAACTGTTCAGGAAGTGCATTTTTGTGCCATTTTTCATTTTTTTCATTTGCAAGCTATGTTGCTTGGTAAAATTGACGCGGTTGACGTTTTGAAAGCTATCTAAACATATGAGTATCTTTTCTTGCAAGTTTTTCATGGTTCCTTTAAAGGAACCGGTACCACATGGGGAATCACAGATACGTATCACCGCTACATGAGCGCCCCCCGTAGCGTCCCCCTCGACGCGTTCCCCCCCCTTCCCCCTTTGTTTCCCCCTCTCACGGAGCATAGAACGTTGTGTAGCTTTGCTAGATTGTAAACTAAGGAGTTCTGTGTCGTACAGAACAACAAAACAGAATCCATGAATTTCAGCTCCGTGTCTAATGCGGTGACTGTCCGGCGATAGTAGCCTGCATTCGAATCAACCCCTTTCCCCCCTCCCCTCGTTTCCCCCTCACACAAAGCACAGAACGTTCTGAACCTTCACTAGCTTGTAAAATAAGGGCTTCACTATTGAATATAGCAATGAAAACCACCAAAAACAGGAACATTCAGGGTCGTGGCATATGCACTTACTGGTTGGCTCTGTCTGCTGATTGGACCCCCCCCCCCTCTCCCCAACCCCATTTCCCCCACTTACAGTGCTCAGATCGTTCTGTAAATTTTACAGCTTGTGAAGTAAGCATTTTTCTGATGAATAAAGCAATAAAACAAATCAGGAATTTTCCGGATTCGGGCAGACGTTCCCCTTAAACTAACTAATAATCTAATCTAACGTTGCCCCCCACAGAAGCAAAGGCAGCAGAAGCGGCCGCCTCGCCCCCCGCCTACTGCGACCCCCACGCCCCCCACTACGCCTATGTCCCGCCCCCCGCCTATGTGAGTGTGTATGTGCGTACGTGCGTGCATTTAGGTCATGTGTACCTTCTTGGCTATGTATATTTCATACATGCATGTACTCTACGTGTGTATGTGTGTCACACTGAGAGTCTGGTGCTTCGTACTGTCGCCCGTAAGTAAGGTACCTTTTTAAAACCATGATAGCTATGAAACTAAAAATGGTTAAGGGATTAGGTTAGGTCAGAATGAAAGAAGAAATTTCAAAGTTTAAAATAAGTTTCTAAATGATGCAATGAAATACGTTTCTCTATGCAATTCAATGTCTTTTAAATGACCTCCTTTACTAGTCAAAGGCCTGAGCTGAGAGTTAGGTAGGCCTTTTTTTGTTAAAATGAAATGATTTTGCTGTGTTAAGGACCATCTTTTTTTCGGTTCACGGCTATCCTGTTTTTCAGCTCCTTCTACTTTCTTCTTCGACTTTGATCTTGTTTCATAATCTTCTTTCTCAACTTAATGTTTCTATGCCCTTTCTGCATGGATTCCACGTTCCCTCCATACTAAATGGTGCCTTCCTCCTTGCTCTCTTTGGATTGCTTTTATGGCGGATAGGGAGGCTTCAACTAACTACTCGTAATAATCTAATTATTAGTCAAGCAATGGCGTGATCTTTCAACGGAGCTGTTCATTACTGTCTTCAATGTCTCTGGTGAAATGGAGGGCAAATATGCAAAGTGGCCTAACCCACAGATCAGAGGTCAAAACTGGTAGAGTGGAGTAAGTGATAATTTCACCTCATTGCGGCGTAGATGTCTTTCAGGCAGAGTGGCCTAGTTCTTAATTAGTTCCTAATTAGTGACTTGGCTAGGAAAAGCCAGTTTGGCAACCCTGCGATGAACACCACGCCTCTAACTTGAGTGTCCTAAAATTTTGGGTTTTGTGGGTTAGGCCACTCTGCATATTTGCCCTCCAAATGTTGTTGACCTCTTGAATGATGTTTAGTTGCCATTGCTGTAAAGTATTAGGCATTTCAATGTAAACAATTCCATTCCAGTATCCCTAGAGAAAGAAATCAGGAGCACTTAGATCTGGAGATCGAAGCGGTAATATTCCATTGCGTAGCGATTCATTTTGAGGGGTGGATTTATGAATTATTTTAGCAATATGTCGTGATTGTCTGTTTTATTGATGCTACACTGGCAGAAAACTTTCATTTACTCTGAATAGACCTAATCTTTTTACCGTTTGTAGTTTTATAGCTATAATACTTTTTAAAAGGGACCGACCTTGCTCTCTGGCAACCCAGTACTTGTACAGATTTACTGATGTGTTCGTTTATGAAAATGAGTTACTTGAAATATGTTCAGCAATTGAGCTCTATTTGTAAATTGAAGTGCGTGTTCGAATTTTATTCTTTGATTAAACTTGCATTTGAAAAAATTGTGAATGGAAATTCAATCTTCATTTAAACACATTAAAAAAAGTTATTTTATAAAGTAACCCTCATTTACTTTAAATTGCTTTCCCTGCTTCTATCATTCGTTAGTACAACTGGAAACAAATCTATTAATTCCAGACTACTTTGCTGGCCGCTGTACAGATTTTCAAGTTAAATTTAATGTAAATAAATTTAAATCTTTAAGTTAATTCAATAATTTTGGGTACATTGCTCAGCACGGGATAAAAATGCATCAAAAGCAATAAGCAAGCAATCGTGTTTAAATATCATGGATGTCTGCCCCCGTGTGTTGGAGTTGACTTTGTGGGGTTCAGGGCCTGAGTTTTGGTTGGGCTAAGTATATATTTGAGACCTGATTTTCAAATTAAATATTTTCTGTTTCAACATAAAGGCCTGTCTAGACCCTCAGCTCTGTACATCACACTGTTCCCCTGGGAGCGCTGATACTGGAATAAATATATATATATTCTTAGATATATCGAGGGGTATATAGATTCACATAGATATAGGGATGGGTAGATAGATACTCATAGATATAGGGAGTGGTATATCGATACACATAGATATAGGAATGGGTATATAGATACTCATAGAAATAGGGAGGGGTAGATAGATACACATAGATATATGGAGGGGTATATAGATACTCATAGATATAGGGAGGGGTATATAGATACACATAGATATAGAGATTGTATTAGATGTTGATTTAAGCCTCCTTAACCGCAACAAAGGCTATCCAAAGAGTGGGAGGAGGAAGGTACCATTTAGTATGAAGATACAGAGGTATAGAGAAAGATTTAGCTCCACATAGATATAATTACATTCGTAAATTATGTAATTGTAACCAAATTTAATTTTAATATTTAGAATGGAATTAAACTTGAATTAATTTGCGTAATTCTCGAACACTATTTGCAGAACGAGGCCCCGCCGTCCTATGACGCCGCAGCGGCCGCCAAGAAGGCGAACTAGAGGCGCCCTTTGTGTCTCCTGACGGAGGCGACGGTCAGGTGATCCTCTCTTCCAGTGTTTTCTTCTTTGTTGGTTCCTCGAATTTTATCTCGTTGTCTACTCCGGAAATATTGTATTTGTTGCGGCATTTTTGTATGGGGAATTGGAATTAAGCTAACTCGAAGTTTTTAGGTTTGTTTCCAAAGTATCAGACGTTTGTTTGTATGTTGCCAGCGCGGTGCTAACATCTCCATGTTGTTCCATTTTGCGTGTGTTAGGCTGATGGAATAGGAAGAAAATCTGAAATTATAGAAATAAAGGTACATTGATTATTTTCAGTGTGTTAAACTAATGGAATAGAAAGAAAATCTGAAATAAGAGAAAAAAGTTTTATTGGGTTGTCTTTAGTGTGCTAGACGAATGGAATAGAAAGGAAATCTGTAATAATAGAAATAAAGGGTTATTGGGTTGGTTTAGTGTATTAGGTGAATGGAATAGATGAAATATCTGAAATATTAGAAATAGAGGTTCATTGGTTGTGAGAATTTTGTTGTGGGTTCACTGAAGTTCTGTGGTGCGCATGTTCCGTCTGGTTGGAGAGGCCGGCATACCGCACCAGCGACGAGGGTCCCTACTATACTCACATGAAACTTATTCAACATTGTTTACGCTTGCATATTTAAATACAGTTGAGTTCCTGACAACCGGACTAACCTGAGTACCGGACATGCAATGAATAGTATTAGCATTGTTTACCATGTTTTCGAGGAGGCAATGAACTATGATACAGATGAATGATCAGTATTAACGTTGCATTACTTACAGTAAAATGAAGCTCATATTTATTACAATAGTAGAAAACATTAATCTATCATATTATTCTTTGGTTCATTCTAACCAGAAAAATGTTTCGTTTCTGAATGTGAACATGCAATCTTGGAAATGTTCCTACAAACTTTACCTACAAGAAAGTAATTTACGTCCCAATAAATCTAAGATTTACCGTTTCCTATCTTCATCCGTACCTGCATGAGTGTGGTGGTCAGGAACTCTACTGCACAGAGAAGCACACAGGCATAGGTGTGTACGCTGCCGTGTGCGTTGATCTACTTCAGTATATTTTGTTGACACTATTTATACGTGGGTATTTAAATGCAGGCGTAGGCGTGTACGCAGCTCTATACACACGGTGTATGGAAACTCATACATGTACACAGCTATGTGCACATGTACACAGCTATGTGCACATGTACACAGCTATGTGCACATGTACACAGCTATGTGCACATGTACACAGCTATGTGCACATGTACACGGCTATGTGTACATGTACACGGCATGTGCACATGTACACAGCTATGTGCACATGTACACGGCTATGTGCACATGTACACGGCTATGTACACATGTACACGGCTATGTGCACATGTACACGGCTATGTGCACATGTACACGGCTATGTGCACATGTACACGGCTATGTGCACATGTACACGGCTATGTGCACATGTACACGCTGTATAACAACGTACAGCCATGTACGTTTAACTAAACATTTTCAAGTGCGTGCCGTGTGTGTATTGAAAGCCGGCCAGCATATCTAATTATTAATGAGGCTCGTGATAATCTTCCTTGAAGTGAACCATCAGAGTCGTTCATTTTAAGTAACTTTCATTTCTGTTCATCATTCAAATGTGTCGCATGAGCAATTGCTTCGTATATGTTTGTATAGATACTTAACTCTTGATTATAATCTATCCTGCATCTTAAACGGTACTCTCGTTACGAATAATTTCGATGTCACGCTAGAAATGACACAAAAGCAATTAAAAAGTCATAATCATAACCTAATTATTAGTTTTCCTACGGGCACATATCCGAGTATTGTATTATTTATCACAATATTTACCTTACACAATGGTAGACAAAACAAATTTTTTCACATGATACAACTTTACTGCAGTAAACAGTTTAGATTATCATCAAAATAAACAAGTGTTGAAGTTAAGGTGAGATGATTTAAAGCTGCGTGATATATCTCCTGTCGTCAAATAGATTAGAAATTATACATCTTATGCGTACATTATCATAGAATATAATCTACCATTATTCAAGAGTATGTATTCCTGTCTAGTTCTCTTCATATTAATTAATACAGCGGTACACTATTTCTTTGTATTACTCTCCTGTTCAATGTTTTCTTTTGTACAACCCCATTCATAGTTTAAAATATCTATGGTAAAATAGGGTAAGTAAATAGGAGCTTGATATAATAGTTTATATGATGTGAAAGGCAGAATAGATCAGTTAGTCTACGTGCACACACAACACCCTTGTAGATAATATAAAAATAGAGTATCTTCAAGTATTTCTTACATGTCTATGCATACATCAATATTATAATATAGAATAGATTAATATTACGGTATGCCATTTGATAAAATCAATGACATAGCACGGGTTATAATCACTAAACTTACCCTACATGATAGACAAAATACAAATCAATGCTTCGAATAACTAACATTTTTGTTTCAAATAATATAAAAGTATCGATTCTAAATTGCAAGCATTAATTAAAGGTTTCTTTTCACTTCATATCCGGTTAATTTTAGATTTCTTCAATTGTAAAAACCTCCGTTACAATTCAGTTGATGCACATAGAAAATAAAAAATAGTGTAAATTAAATTAACCCTCCCCTATCACAAAAGAATCGTGTTCCTATGAGAGGAAAGAAGAAGGCACCATGTATGTAGAATGGAAATAAAATAACGGAGAATTTATGCACAAGACGCACACGAACAAGTTAGGAAGTGCATAAAACCAGATAAAAGTTGACGAAAAAAGTAGTAGGAGCTGAAAAGCAGAGCAACATCGAACCAAAAAAGATGGTCCGTAACTAAACCAAAACTTTGGTTTCAACAAAAGGAAGGCCTACCTAGCCTCCACATGGGACCTCACGTCTTACTCCGGTCATCTTCAATTCCCCAACTTGTAAACAATCCGAACCTTAATTTTATTTTAAAGATGTAATTTAAATTTTAAGTTTCAGATGTCATTAAACATTACAACTTTACTTGGTAGACGCAGTTCTAACAGTAAATTTAATTTAAACACTAAAGACCTTCTGTGGAAAAAAGGCTTACAAACCGCAAGGTTTTATCGCATCATTTACAAATTTAATTTCGAGGAAAATCACAGATATTTTTAATGTGGACAAAAAAGCTAAATATAAACTGAAATTCAGGAAGAGCAAACTTGAAAACAAAAAAATTCTCCAGGAAAGAAAGCAATTTCTCACTTCTACCGCAACTCACTATTTTCACCAGGAATGTCAACGTGGTCGAAATGATTCTATTTGGCCCTTTCATTGCCAACATAATACAACATGTTCGTAATATTCATGGCAAAAATTATTCAACTTTGGGTCATTTTCTAGCCAAATATATATATTTTTTTGTTTTAATAGCAAAAAATATTTTTTTTTATCGAATATACTTGGAATTTCTGAGAGTTTTAATGAATGAACTTCGCCTTTTTTGGCCATAACTTAGTTTGACATCTTCTATCCTGCTCTATGCTTTCTGGAGTAAATTTTTTTTATACTTTTTTCTAATAGGAATTTGGCCATGAAAGTCACCAGGCAACACAAGAAGGTTGTCAAATTCGTTTTTTCCCTGCAAAATTTGTTTGAAATTTTAAAATTGCACCACACAAAAAGCAAGTTTTGAGATCATTTGCATAAAAATGCAAATTAGGACAATATTGGCTAACGAACGCCAAATTTTAACACCATTGAAAAATAGGGCATTTGGAAAACACTAAAGATCAACCCTAAGAATATTGGCCACATAACCAATTGGAACAACTTGCAACAGTCTCCAGTATGCAAATACAAAAAATATATGCTCACCGATTAGTACATGAAAAAATATTATGCTATTCCCCGCGTACAATCGACAAATCTATAGAAATAAATAAATATACAACCAACGGAAATAACGAACGCCACCCACACGATGAGTCATTGAGTTTTCCAAGAAATGCGTCCAACTGAAGAAGAATCGCACGACTTTGGTGTGGAGCTTCACACGGTAATTTTGAAGCACAAAGAGCGGACGGTCGCACTAAAACAATGATGGTGTGACATCTTGAAGTCAAAATTATTTAGTCGTTCGAATTTTTTGACAAGAAACATCACTTTAAGTATTTTTTGTCGGAGGAAACGTTTCATGCTTCAGATTTCTATAACTAACAGAGATCATTTGTTTTGGAATACACCCAAGCATTTCTACGTTTCCATAATAACGGGGCATTTTTTACCATTTTTAGCACAGACTTGCTAGCACGGAGACATTTGTAACGGTTTTTCATTTCGTCAAGATGACGCGCCAACTCACACGACGCTATCGAAACGGAACACGCGCTATCCACAGGGTAATACAGAACACTACACACTTACATAATATATCACTTTGTGCTTGTATAAGCTGCTGCCCTTTGTAAACTTTAAGCTTGTAGTTTTGAATCCAGAAGAAGAAATAGTTTAGGAACAGGATAGAAGAATTCTTCACAGAAAGAAAAATAGTTTAGGAATACGATTAAGGATTGAAGAAATTTTTCACGGATGAAGAAAATACTTCAGGAAATGGGATTCACGAGAAAAAAAAATGCCTGGCCCCAAAGGAATAAAATTGTTGAAGAATAGGATTGAAGAAATCAACTAGAGTTTTAGACAAGAAAATCGCACTCTGTCTTCAATTATTACATTATCTCAGAACACAATTTTCCTTCGATTAAAATATCATAATTAGTTCAAGCCCCTAACCACAACAAGAATGTTCTAAAGAGAGGAAATAAAAAGGCACCATTTAGTATAGGAGGGAACAGGGAATCTATTACGTGGTGTAGAGTTCCCACACCTTGCGTGCACAAACAAGATAAGAAGGAAGTTCATGGAACGAGATAAAAGTTGAAGAAGAAAGTAGTAGGTGCTGAAAAACAGGACAGCATTCAAACGAAAAAAGATGGTCCGCAACAAAACAAAAAACCTATTCTATTTCAACAAAAAGAAAGACTTCCTAACCTTCACCTCGGGACCTCACATTTACCCTCTGAGAACTTTTCCTTCGATCAGCGCCGTCTGAGACTAGGAGATACAGAGGCGATCATGTATATGATATTATGCGGAAAATTTATGCTTCGAAATTGACACAATACACTTTTTGATTTCAAGGACTTGCTTATTATCTAAATTTTCAGGAACACAATCACTCCTCCAATACCTGATCATTCAAGTCCATGTTCCATTCATTCAAATTCTACATCTGATCTCCAATAACCTATTCCAATCGTTCAAAGGGTGATTGGACTTCCAATCGTTCCAATCATCCGAACCCCTCAAACAAAATCCAACCATTTATTCTATGCCTGAAATCCAATCACCCAACCAATTATTCAAGTCCATGATCCAATCACCCTAACCTCTCAAACAAAATCCAATCGTTCAAGTCCATCCCACCCACTCACCCATCATCCGATCAACCAGCCAATGCACACGCCACCAAAATTTCAAAATCACTCAAAATCACCCTGGTCTAAAAGAACCCCCTTCCTTCCCTCATACTCATTAGCTGCCCTTCGTATAGGACCTCCACACACTATAACCACCCTTCCTATAGATCCCCTTAAGACCCCCCCCCTCTCAGTATCCTTCCTTCCTGTAGGACCTCCTAAGACTCCCCTCTCAGTATCCTTCTTTCCTTCCTGTAGGACCTCCTAAGACTCCCCTCTCAGTATCCTTCTTTCCTTCCTGTAGGACCTCCTAAGACTCCCCTCTCAGTATCCTTCTTTCCTTCATGTAGGACCTCCTAAGACTCCCCTCTCAGTATCCTTCCTTCCTGTAGGACCCCCAAAGACTCCTCTCTCAGTACCCTTCTTTCCTTCCTGTAGGACCCCCCTCAGTGACTGCCCTTTCTGCAGGACCCCCTCATTATCCACCCTTGCAATAGGACTCTCCTCACTATCCGCCCTTCCTATAGGACACCATTAGGACCCCACTCACTCACTCAGCAACATGAAGGACATCCCCTCAGTAGCCGCCCTTCCTATAGGACTCCCAGCGGCTGTGGCGCAGCCCGCTGAGGTCGTCAAGCTGTGCGATGTCCCTGAGGTATGCCGCCAGCTTGAGCAGCTCCTGGTCGCTGTCCCTGTTCTCGTGCGCCTTCCTGAAGGGCCGGATCTTGAGCCCGTTCTGCGGGTTCATCAGGAAGTTGCGGCGCAGGTCGTCGAACATGATCGTGTTGCCAGAGTGGTAGTGCGAGTGCTTGCCCCATATCACGCCCAGCGGCTTTACCTGTGCAGAGGTTCTGGGTTAGCGGGTTTTTGGTTCCCACGTGCACAGTATAGGCGAGTTTTATAATTCTAATTTAGTCGGTTTTAGAGCTCTGGTTTGGTGGGTTTTACAGTTCTGGTTTAGCAAGTTTTTGGTTCCCACAGATACGGTGTTGGTAATTAAGTTCTAGTTTAGCACGTTTTTGTTCCCAGGTGTACCAATTATATGTTAGTTGAAGCCTCCCTAATTGCAGCAAAGGTGTTCCAAAGAGAAGAATTACAAAGCACTAATTCATACGGAGTTAAGGAGGTCAACCCAGGCCCCTGGCGGTCCGATGAGCCATTTTTTTGTTGTTGTTGAAAAAGGACCCTTAGGTGGAGGACTGACTATTCGGTCCTAAAATTTTATGGCGCTAC
>JACJUY010009235.1:4764-17088 GCA_014220935.1 Platorchestia sp. MABIK | reverse complement strand
AGACACCATGCTACCGCCTTGACACCATGCTACCGCCTTAACACCAGGCTGCCACCTTGAAGAAGTCAAACGTATACAGATGAGTCCGATTACACAAAAGTAATTATACGTCATTGAGTAATGTGGTATTGCTCGCGTGGTACTAAACTCTTACTTGTATGTGAAGTATCTGCTTGTATTTTGACTTCCCATAGTGCGAGGATTGTGGTCAAAGCAACCATGAATCCAGTATGACGTATTTACATTTGCACTTGTGTTATTTACGACACACTAATGCAAATTCTGAAAATAGATCTATATTCATGAATCAGTGTTCTTGAATTATTCGAGTCGAGTCTGCGAATATTACTTACAGTGCTCATGCATCACAGTCCTGTTGTAGCAGCAAATTGTGGCGCAACATCTGCAAAAGCTTTCACGATGAAAACTTGCTTTATCTCTTCAATGGTCCAATGTAAAGCCAAAAACTTTCCTTAGTATCGCATCGGGTAAATCGCTGTCCAAGCAGCAGACTTCACGTGAGTCGCTAAATTTGTTCGAGCTTCATGATAACTTTTATCAGCACTCTGTACTTCTGGGTGCAAATACCTCTTATGTTTTGAGTGAATAAGCGTTATTGATATCAACGTTTGCCAGACCGGTGTGATTTTTATAAACGTATATTCAGATTGGGGTATAATTTTTCGATTTTCGATTGATAGAATAAATCTGTTTGTATTTTATTCAAAACAAGTGTTTGTTGGTTTAAACCTCGTGCGTTTGTTTGATGAAATAAATTTTGTGATTTGATAGCTGTCTGTGCCAATCTCGGGACTGCAGTGTAAAAGATATAGTCTTGTTTACCAGTGAGTCTGCGATGCCGTTTCTTTGTCAAAAACCGTAATTTCGATGGTCTACCGGGATCTTTTTAATAAAGCTACATCAGACGCTTTAAAGCATGATGAACGGAAGTGATTGTGCAACTATTTAGAAAAACAAAACTGGAACCATAGTATGGAAATAAATGCACGGTATCACTTCACAAAAACAAGATCGTCTACTCATCCAAACTGTTCGCTCGCCGACTCATCGCGATGCATTTTGATAATTTTTCAAGATAAACCGAGCGTCCAAATTAATAATCACTGCCAATGTATTTTCCCTGCCTTCGTTGAATTCAATTCCTTTTTCAACACCCAGAATATTTGTGTCTGAATACTGCAGCACCTCGTTTTCTACCGCAGAAATTGATCTTCCAGACAGCCTGAGGTGACTTAGTAAAATGCCACCAGTTGCATTGGATTGCAGCAATGAACAAATCGCTAGTGTTAGCGAATTATTTGCTGTAAGGCATTTACCCTGAAATTGGACCGAAATAATTTCACTTAAATCATCATCAATTAAAACGAAAAACCCACACATTTTCTAACATTCTTCAGTAACGGGAAACGTCATGTCTTCTTTCTTCATTCCAACGTTTGTATAATAAATGATACCAGACTTTTACACTATTCATTTCGTCATGTTTCCACACTAACTCACTGTCGTTCTGTTAAAATATCAATTAATCTACTACATTTGCCAACGATTTTGGTGAATGCCACCTAAATTTATATGTGTTTTGTCGAGTCCTTGACTATTTACCAAAGCAAAATATTGTATAATTGGAAACAACCCATTGAAGTATTTTATGCAGTGTTCATGCTAGGTTTTCTCCAAGTTTGCGAACTTGACTTTTCGTTGCAGCTTAAATATCTTCCAACATCGGCCAAATAAAAATCTCACGTTGATATTTCTTAGCTTTATCCTAAATCTTCTTACAACCAGAAAACAATCAAGCCTCAATTTCAAATCATCCTTTTTTAATGGTTTATAAGCTTTCTTATGTTTTAAACTACTTTTTTCCGGGGATAATCTTAATTAAAAACCTTAAGCCTTTCTCTACGGGAACGAAAATCCAATGAATGGTTTGCAGCACAAGAGAAAAATCTCAATGAAATTGCATTTTATGGAAGAAAGCAGCTACATAACTGTTGTGGCTTAGAAATAAAGTATAGAAGAAACAGCCCTTACTGATCAACGCAAACATCAAAGAACAGTAAGAAATGGATTTGAGGACGGCAGCCTCACGCAACCATCAACTCGGGAGTCTAGATAAAACACTCGTTCTTTACTTCTTTATATTACAGGGTAAATTTCAAACCAAATGTGTTCTTGCCGTCGTAATTGTCGATAAATGTTTTACGAAAGTTATTAATCAATCACGTGAAGCAGGGGTATGAACAACAGATCAACAGTTATCACCGAAGGTATACGTACTACATTACAGTAAATCTTCTAGTAATTTAGCCTCTAAAATGAAAAGGAATAAATGTTATGATTACCACTATTCAAAATTCCTTTCCTCTAAGAACACATTATCTATGAAAATTAACCACATTCTGCGCTTTCACAGTCGACATCGGTAAGCATTTTAAGAAGTTAACTGAGTCGGTAAGCTAATTTATTCAATCTACATAGCCCCCCTCGTATGCATCTTTCAACAAAATTTAGAGCTCAATTAATATTGTATTGTAACTATCTACTCTACTGATCGAGATTAAGAGGTGCGCGCTTCCCAATTAGGCAGTGGATTTAAGTGGATGATTTTGATTTTATTGAATTATTGTGGACCTAGCAGGGATTTGCGATAGTACGTACTTCAACTGATCTATGCTCGTGAACGAACTGTGGACCATTACATTGGAGTCATCTACAAAAGACTCTTTTTTCAACTGCATCATCATATGTACCTCCATGGGTAAATAAATCTTTTTATTTATCGGAAAATATATTTAAATGTCGAATAGCAATCTCATCTCAGCGCTGTTGCTGTTATCTGCTGGCGGGTAAAAATGATACATTGATGTTATCACTGACACCATATTTCGTTCATACATAAAACGGTTAACAAACCATGACAGGAGACTCACACAGGGTATCTGTCTTGTCCGTATACTGAGGGTCCTTCACAGCCAAGTCTCTCACGACGACGGGGAACATTTGGGCCACAGCGACACTGACTAGCAGCTGCAGCAGCAGTTTGCTGCTTTGGCTCATCATTGATGGGGCTGAAAAATTCAAAGCGTAAGGGGTCACATTTACTTTGGCTCATCGTTGAAGGGTCTGAGTGATTCGCATAAATGAACCTTTCGTAACGTTCAAGGCGGAAGGTTCACGCCAGTGGTTACGAAACAAAAACATATTACAAAATTTGACGCGATTTAAACAACGCTCTAGACCACACGAATTGTTTTTAAAAAAGTAAAAACCCAAAATAGAACAGTTCCTTTACGAACTTATTCATTCAAGAGTAAATAAATACCACGTCGAAAGAATTGGACTTTGCATCAACTTTATATTGACAAGATCATGCTTTCAGTTGTAGTCATTGAGTACAGAGAACTAATTTCTTTAATTGCGTGCCTCATCAATACCTATGTAAAAACAGGACTCACGTTCACATTTTGGATGCTGCAGAAAAGTTTTCTTCGTGGATCGCATACGGTATCGAATTCCAAACTGGAATTCCGGTTAAATCTACACTAAATTAAGATATGATTTTGGAGTGGCACGATTCCATGAATAATTTATGCGATCGTCTACTCGAAATATTCTGATAATCTGCTTGAGAAGATACTAAAGGCTTAGTTCTTTATCACCTCGATTAGTCAAATTTGAAATTATGAAATTTCAAAAAGGAAATAGCACGATATCAGAGAGAGTAATTTCAAAAACTTCAATGAAATTTTTGAAGGGGCCTCGTATCCCGCAATTTTGTAAGGAAGTTACTTCATGTTTCTGTGTCAATTGAACTGATTGAGTATGCTAGTGAGAAAATGTGAAATTGAATGATTATAAATCAGATTTTTATCGATAACAATCCCGAGAATTTTGGATTGGTCGGATCTTCAGACTGGTCATCACCTGTCTCGACACACAGATGATATACATTGCGCGCACAAAAAAGAATGCATTTTCTTTACGTCCCTTTATTACATAATTTACATGCAATGCTTTCCAGTTACGTCAAATTTTTTGGACATCATCATCTAATCGATTTGTCATTGCACTACGGTTTTCATGAATCAAATTCGTAAAAATAATACTATTTTAAATAGTGAGCAAAATCTGACAAAAAGAATAAATCAGAAAACAGAAAAGGTCCCAATACTGATCCGTGAAGGAGTCTATAGCTTACGTCGATTTGTTCTGAATGGGTGCTATTAATTGCATTTTATTGTTAACAGAGAGAACGGTATGATTTGATTTGTTCATGAACAACTATCCAAATGGCACAATGATACAGCTGCGAAAACCATATCCTGTACAGTACCTAATTAAATTATGAGCGAAAAACAAGTAATTCGGAGAAAAAGATGTATATTTAAATAATATTTTAGTGAAGACATGTACATGATTCAAAACAGTCTGTGTTGCTAATTTTTTAGATCGAAAGCCTTGTTGTTAATAACAGAGAATTTACATTTGTTCAGTGTAATTGTCCAGCAATCTAACACATGATTTTCTCGGTTAGTGAACTAGAAATCAGCTTGATTAAAACTAAAATAAAAAAAACTAGTAAGCGATTCATCAATTCTTCTTTAAAAAATTTTTGATGTGATCATTATTTTCTATTACATAAGCAGTACTTTTTAAAATTTAGTTGTTTCAAAATATACAAGCCAGCACCCCACGGTATTTCTATCGCCCTTTTGAATAAGGGCTGGTGATGTTTTGAATAGGAGTATTATTTATCGACGAGTCATTTAATAAATTCTGATGATAATTTTATGATTCAATTCTATGGGAGTGCAAACTATTTCAGTTCCCCAAGGAGGGAGGGACCTGTAGATCGGAATCACAGAAGAAGTGTCCCTACATATCCTAAATGATTGTATAATTTCCATTATTAACGCACAATCTATAGAATTTTTTCAATAAATTTTTCATAATGCTAATTTTAACGAGTCCTTTAAACGTAGGAGTTCTACCCATTCTACCCTCTTCGTCATGGGACGTGAGGCAGTCTAAGCGGGAGGCATGAAAGAGATTTGTGATGTACTGCAAATAGGAGACGCTGAGAAGTGAGAGGAGTCAAGGAATTAAGAAGTGCAGAGGTACTAGGAAAATGCAAATGAAATGCGGAAAAATGTTATAGGCGATGATAATTCATTTCACTTTCTGTGCTGCTCAAAATTGTTAACTCACCTGAGGAAGACTAAAGTTAAATCTTCAACTCAAACTTAAAGTCAATTGTTGTAAACAATAACAAACATTAACTGGACCGGGCCTTCATTTAACTTTGATCAAGTGTTAATGAAAAATGAGTTTGTGACTACTTTTCGGTCAACAGAATATGAATATTCATTACGTGTACCACCGGCGGCTCACATGGCGGTTAACGCGTTTGTAATGTTAACTTACCTTAGGTAGACTAATACACTCAAATAAAACCCCGCACTTCTTCCACAATAACTCTACGTGGAGCATGGCTGAGCACACGCTTCCTCCAAAGGTTTGAGGCTCAGTGTGGGGCTAGCGCAGCAGCAAAGCTGACATCCTCGACGGAAGAAACCTCTTCAAAGGACAGTTTTTGCTGAAGTTGGCGCATCAAACACAAACTCTCTCTATTTTGCCTGCCCTAATACAACTGTTTCCAGAGCATATAATCCCTAATTTTCACTCGCTTCAGGCGTAGCAAATGAATCATCTTCTATCTCTAGCAACTTTGGAAGGCTTTGGCAAAAAGTGCACATTTCCTGGATTCGTTTGAGTGTACAAAGTGTGTTGGTCGATGAACACTTCGTATTAGCCAACGTTGGCAAGAAGCAAAGCAATAGACTTGGTAGACGACAGTCTTCACTCGTTCTTTATATTTTGAAGGTCCTTTTCACCGAACGAACTTTCGAGTATTGTACATTGAAAAGAATATCTCACTTTCCTCAAAAGGCAGCACAGAAATGTTTGGGCTAAGGAAAGTGCGAGCTGACAACTGAGTCACATTTACTCTGATCAGAGAAACAACTTCAAATATACGTCCAAACTCATGGCCGCAAGTATACCTGATGGACTTTGTAGTGCTATTAGCTCTACTTTGGGCAAGGGGATGCGTTGGAGAAATGAGGGAGAATAGTGGAGAGAGTGTTTGTGTGGGGGAGTGTTTGTGAGGAGAGTGTTTGTGTGAGGGAAGAATGGTGGTTGAAGGAAGATTGTGTTGTAATTACATACGACTTACATTTGGGAACGTACAATTCTGCACCACGCATCTACTTTGAGAACGAAGTAGCCTTTGAGCAGCCCTAGCAAAAGGCAACACGGCAACATAAGTTCTACTCACCATCTCAACTGAAAGTCAAGTTACATGAAGTTTGAGTTGGACTACTGAAAGCATAACCATTGCAAGTTTTCTGAAAACATCAGAAAATATTTCTCACAGATGTAATTCTAGTTGTTGTGACAATAAGTAACTTCAAGATGTACTTCAAGTTGTTGTTACTGATCAATGAAGAACATTGTATCCGTACGACGCACAAAACGTTCATTAGAGCTTTTTTAACAAGTTGCCATTTTACGATCAATGAATGTAAAATTAAAGACGATGGTCTGATTTAGGGATTGAAATATATTAAACAAGATTGGTCCGCTGAGTTGCAAAAATAATCTTTGTAGTGTTGAAACAGAAGTTAATTTGCAATGTTTTCTAATATCGGTAATATGTGAAGTTGTCTAATATCGTTTATTTGAAATGTTTTCTAAAATCATTATTTTGTGATGTTTTCTCATTTCGGTTATTTTTCATGTTTTTTAAATCGTTAATTTGTAATGTTATCGTTGTAATATTTCGTTTGATTTGCTATTAGTTCTCGCCCTATTAGGATGAGAGTCTCAAACAGGCCAGACGTGAAGCTTAAACAGACCCGCTGATTTTTGATAACCATCACTGATTGCTTTAGCCAGTAAAATTGCCCAATTCCATTAAACATCAAGTATTTGTGTTGGTGAAATTGCTTTCTATTAAGTATCTCTGTAACAATGTAAACTTTTCCCGAGTTTCTATGGTCTGTTTCTGATAAAATTCCTTTTTTTAAAGTGTCTTTCTATCCATGTAAGGTTTTCCGGAATTTTTGAGTTCTGTTTCAAAAAAGACTTACTGTCTATTAATAAATATTGCTATGAGTAACACTTATTAATTACACGACATAAGAAAAAGAATGACGCGGATTAAATAACGCGGCGTTATTAAAGTGTTTTTCTTTTTGCTGCATTTGATTAACTGAAGTCTAACAACTTGAGCCACATGGGAGCAGCTATCCTACGTAATTCAGATGGTCATCCCAAAAATTGGATAAAGCATGCGAGCTAGGAGGTGAGTAGCGCTTCTTGTATGAGAAAGTGCGTGGCGGAAGTATTCATGTAAGGTAGATTGAAACACGCTCTAATATTCATTGTTTTATTAGAAATACTCGTTGAAGATCGGTGGGCCAAATTTTGGGGTTAATCCAAGAACGCACAAAATCAATGTCCAACTACATCAATGTTAGAACGCGTGTTGATGCTACTTCGAAAACAAAATTACATAAAGTGACAAACAAAAATATTCTATTTATCTGTCACTTTAATGAGAAGCATTGAGAAAGTATCAAATTTCAATCATATTCATTTAAGGTGCATTTCTCAGCGCAGTAAAGACTCACGCGTAAAGTTTCACTAAGATTCATGCATTCATTGATGGTAGTTTGTCTACCTTTTTTCTAAAGTGAACATTGACACGATTAATGAGTGACTCGTTTCTGGTGAAAAAATCTTTCCTCTCTCTTTTTTTCTAGCTTCGTTATGAAGAACAAGGAAGTCAGAGAAAGCTGGGAGAAACAACGTGATGTAAAGTTATAGAGATCAATTGGAAAATTTATAAGAAAAGAAATAGAAATCAACTGGTAAAGACATAAAAAAGGTATCGAAATCGATAGAAAATGTTTTAGAAAACGTATAGGAAAATGCATAGAAATTAATGGGAAAATGTAAAGTAAAATGTATAGAAATGAAGAGGAAAAGGTTAAGGAAAATATGTAGAAATAAATTGGAGAAAGTGCAGGAATCAGTAGCAAAAGATATTCAAATTAAACTCAATAGAGCAGACTCGACTTACAGGATCGTCTCTAATCGTCCTCGACTGAGCGCTCATAAACGAATTTTAGAAGAACAATCCCTTTGAAAAGTTAATTGGCAATTCTTTGAAACAGAATTGTATTTTCATTCAATAGGGGAAGGAAATTTAGCGCTGAAGTAAAAGAAAAAGATTTCCTAGATTTGAAATTTCAATAGGCTACTGTATTTTCAGAAGCAAAGCTGATAGCAAAGGGAAAGGTTCGTGTACCGTAAACTGGAAATATCATTCGCGGCTCATCATTGCATGAAAATTAATAGGATCCGTATGTCAAACCTTGTATGCGTTTATCCTGTTTCGTTCATTTCAGAAATAGAATTCTTTTGCCAAGGTGTTTTTGTCATCGCATGTTTACGTGGAAAAGCAAACGAATTCGCTTATTTATTCCAATCATTACTCTGTCGTTTTGCAGAGCACCGGGTGCGCATATCCAGAAATTTCTGTGCTGCTTTCCAACTTGTTGTCGGAGTTGACCATGATAGCCGGTTCGATCGACTTTAAATTGAGGTCTTTTTCTGAGTAAGCGCAGTCTGTCACCTTGGACCCGTCCGGCCAATAGACATCACCGCCAGAGGACAACGAATATGGGTCTCTTCTGTTGAACCTCGCGGTGATCCACGCGAACTTGACGCCCTCAAAGGAGCCACCACCATCTGTCAAGATATTTCACCTAAGGTGCTGTTGTGATAAAAGTACTGCAAGGTGCAGAAGTTGCTTTTTATTGATTTCTTTTTTTTCCTCTGAAAAGGTTTTTCGTAACGGAACTGCAGTTCCACCACAGAGAATGAGAGATTACGTTGTGTCCTTTTCAGATGTATAAAAGGAATCTTTTTAAGTGAGATATAGATTCAGAAACCAAATTACCTCGTTATAAGTCACGAAGTAATTGCAGTGATAAATTTATCTTCACTAAACTGTTCTTCGACCAACGTCAACTAAGGCCGATGGAGAGTTAAATGGTTAAACTAGCCCAATAGTCAATCTAAAATTGCAAAGTACAACATTAGATTCTTAAATTGCACGTAATCACGTACAATAAAAACAAGTATGCTACATGACAATAGCATTCAGCCATTTTTGTAGAATGATGTTAAAAAGACAATGAATACCTTTTCAAATGGCTATTGTTTACAAACGATTTTTCAAATATTCTAGACGTTTGCAGAACAAAAATCTTAGTGACTTGAAGAGATAAAACACTGTCAGCTGCAATAAACCCCAAAACCATCGTCGCCTGAGGGAAAAATTTGCAATAATATTTTCGTAGAACAAATCATTGACTTACAATTGGAAACATTCGGAAGGAGTTTTATGTAGAAAGGTTTCTGCGCAATCAAATGTATCATTTTCAACTGCAGTGCCAATAGTTACGAAATTTAACATGTGTAACACGACCGTCCACTTCCTAAGGACAGGAGCACATAAGGTCGATAATGTTGGAACATTCAGAGAAAAGTTCAACATCAACACACGATTACTCAGAATTATTTCCGAATTTATACTGAAGCTTTCGGCATGGAGTGACAGAAATGTCAGATCCCTCTTGAAAATCAGCGTAATACTTCAGGATTTCAGTGTAGTGGGAATAATGTCGCTTATTATCCTGCTTTTACAACAGTTTTCTTGTCCCTTGGCTGCGAGTGTCACTGCACCAATTCCGTCTGTTAGTTCCGTTGATCGGAAATATATTGTGTATTCTGGCAGTGAGTGCTGCCGTAGAGCCCGTTTTTAGTTGTCCCGGCCCTAAGTTTCTGCTTCTATCGGACGTGAATATTCAGTTGCAGTAAGAATGAAGTAAAGAGAGGGAGACTTTGCTTAATTTATGATAGTACTTTTTATAAGCAGATGTTGAAAGATAGGACTGAAAGTTACCACAAAAACCCAAAGATATCTTCACGCAAGCCTATTGGTTCAAATAAGGTCTCTACAGTTTTTTTACGTTATGAAAGCCAAGGGCTTGCTTTAATGAACCGAAGGAAGGTCAACCTATGAAATGTCTTAAGAAGCAGGCAAGATTGAAGACCAGTTCTTAAACCCCTGGGTACTTTTTGAAAGGTTATAACTTTTCATGAACCCAATTTCTAGGAACCAAAGACTTGAGAAATTGGCCTTGAATACCAGTCAATTTTTAAGCTTGACGTGCTGCCAGTTATGTGCAATTTCAATGGTATTAATTAATGCACTTCATCAAGGCTGGCTTTTCTTCAATAATTAGGACCCTCCTTAAGCCCTCACCACAAACAGGTCATACACTAAGCAGCTTTAGCTTGACTGAAGAGCTGTTGTTCTATATTCTCGTATGTACCAATAGTTAGTTTAAAATTGAAATGATTTTGTTGGTATGGTGTTATTGGGAAGCTTGTGTGTACTCTCCCAAGAGCTCATTTGTAAATATGCATAATTCTATATTATTTTATTTGTATATGCTTATTGTTCTTCTTTTATAGTTCAACCATGGAAGTTGGCTGCTAAATAACCTAAATAACCTATTTTTACCTTTTTACGAACGATAGACCTCGATGCCAGAACCTGTTGAAAAACAATCCTAAAGTAAGATTTTAAATTTGAAAATATAATCTAAACAGGTTGCTTCTCACATTTTGGTTCCTATACTAAATTTGAGGAATCATTGAGAATGACGAGTGAATAATTTTTTTGCCCCCACATTAATGTCTCTTCGTGTAGTGAGGACGCTCCTTATTTTGCTCCGAAACGAAGTGCCTTAGAAGCATGCATTTCCAACCTAAACGAGCGCCTACTCAAACCATGAGTTTCCAAGAGTAAATTCAACTCACGATAATCAGAAATTATCAAAGAAAAAGTGCAATATTCCTTCGAAAACCAGTGCTCAACCCACGATAATGGGCTCCAGCATATCGCACAAAGAAATGCTTCTGACCTTTCAATGCCTCAAGTGCATCAGCCCGCTGCTGTTGGGTCTTGATGGTCACCGGAGATCCTTGTTCACCATGACACAATTTCTGTTGCTCTTCATGCGATCCGTCGTAGGTTTGTTTGCTTGTCACAAAAATGCGAACAGCATTAGCTACGCAAGTGGAAGTCGTAGGCAGTTCTGAAAACAAAATTTATCAATTATTTAGAATTGAAAAAGTGATGGTTAATTATCTATCATTTGAGGGGACACTTTTTCAGAGAGTCCACACTAGACTCGTGGATTATTCATTTTGAAGTCAAAGAAGTAGTATGACTTCAACACTTTGGTTAGTGGATGCTCCTAGCTAATTTGCAGCGGACAAATGGCAAATGAATTGTAAATAACCTAGTCTTAAATTGATGTCCAAACTGTATTAGTCGAATTTTTCACATATCAGCTTTGCACTTGGACAAAACAGTTCACCCAATAACTTAACTTTAGAAATAAATTGCTTAGTTGTAAATTATTTGTTGGTTCACTTGTTAGTTATTACAAACAGGATTTGATTAAATTTTCAAAACATATTTGATTTGAAAATATTTCCATTCCCAAACATCCCTGTTTTAATTTTTGAATTACTCTCTTGTGATCACTTGTTCATTATCATTTCTGAACCATGATGAATCTCAGCCAGAATGACCGTCTTCCCAAATGAAAGGAAATGATAAGTTCCATAACACTGGTTGTGATTGATTATTTATAGTTTTCTTGAAGAATAGAAAACAATATTTCTCTGCTCATCTAATGTAAATACCGACTCAAAATAACTAAGTACATAGAAGTTCAAATACAACAAATTTGAGAAAAACACAATCACATTTTGGAGATTTTGAAATCCTATCAGTTGTATAAAACAATCATCATAAACAATTATGGTAATTACTCATCGACGGTCATTTTTCTTCCTGCTGATGAGATTTACATCTATTTAGTGAACGACAATCTTTTCCTATATTCTACTACCCACACAGATGCATATTGTATTATTCTGTTACGCGTCATCTTTGAATGAACTGAGTCACCGACAGTGAATGCTCTGTTTCTCTGGGACTTGATCTCTCTTCCATAATCCTGAACAATGAATAGAAAAAATAGTGAAAGTGCTTGCTTTCTCGAGCTATCAGACATTCAGACTTCATGAGGGTTACTGCACCACCACCACACAATTACCACCAAACTTCATGAGGGTTACTGCACCACCACC
>JACJUY010009233.1:7803-28738 GCA_014220935.1 Platorchestia sp. MABIK | reverse complement strand
ACTCGAAATATTTATTTTGCATTTACGTTGATCGGGCGAAATGTTCTAGTTGCATGACCTCCTAGACCTCCTGACATGACTCGACTCGATTTCATTTTTCGGGGACACGTGAAGAGCCTTGTTTGTGCTACACTTATTGAGGCTGAGTAAGATCTTGTGGCCAGGATTGCAGTGGCTTCTGGTTAGATACCTTAAGGAAGTAACTAATGACTTTTACAAATTCAATGTAAATTTTAAACATTTAATAATCTCAAGATGCGATAATTAAGTGGTCTTATATTCACTTATTTTCGTTTTTTCTTTTACGTGCAACAGTTAAAATGCGACACAATTAAGCAAAGGACCTCCTACCGGAGGAGTTTGTTTGAAGGTATACTTTCACGAAAAAAAACGTTGTAGCATCTACGGGGAAATGCGCAAATTTGAGTTCTTCTACTTAATTATCATTTGTCTAAAGAAAAGTGGTGAAGAAATGGTAATCGGCAAATTATTTCCAAGAGAAATTAGCGCAGTAAGTGGAAAGAAAAACAATTCTCTCAATTATTGGGCGACCATATTGCTCGTGTGTTCAATATGGGAAATAGAGGATGTTTCACTCTCTCATTTGAGAGTAATTTGAAGTCTATAGATGCATTCTTTGAAAAGATACGAGTAGGCGAATCCAAGTGTTTTCGACGGCGCGCCAGTCGGATAGGCTTATCGAAGAATTTCTATATTTTCCAGAAAACTGTTAGGGTTATGGTCGTGTGTTCAATATGGAAAACAGAGGATGTTTCACTCTTTCATTTGAGAGTAATTTGAAGTCGATATTTGCATTCTTTGAAAAGATACGAGTAGGCGAATCCAAGTGTTTTCGACGGCGCGCCATTCGGATAGGCTTATCGAAGAATTTCTATATTTTCCAGAATACCGTTAGGGTTATGGTCGTGTGTTCAATATGGGAAACAGAGGATGTTTTACTCTTTCATTTGAGAGTAATTTGAAGTCGATATTTGCATTCTTTGAAAAGATACGAGTAGGCGAATCCAAGTGTTTTCGACGGCGCGCCATTCGGATAGGATTATCGAAGAATTTCTGTATTTTTCAGAAAATCGTTAGGGTTGTGGTCGTGTATTCGATATGGGAAACAGAAGATGTTTTACTCTTCAATTTGAGGATAATTTGAAGTCGATGAGTGCATTCTTTGAGAAGTTACGAGTAGGCGAACGCAATTTTTTTTGACTGCGGGCGAATCGGAAGGGATTATCGAAGAATTTCTGTATTTTTCAGAAAATCGTTAGGGTTGTGGTCGTGTGTTCGATATGGGAAACAGAAAATGTTTCACTCTTCAATTTGAGGGTAATTTGAAGTCGATGAGTGCATTCTTTCAGAAGTTACGAGTAGGCGAACGCAATTTTTTTTGACTGCGGGCGAATCGGAAAGGATTATCGAAGAATTTCTGTATTTTCCAGAAAGCCGTTAAGGTTGTGATCGTGTGTTCGATATGTAAAATAGAAAATGTTTTGCTCTTTCATTTAAGAGTAATTTGAAGCCGATCGGTGCATTTTTTTTAAAGTTAGAGCGTTTTCCATGCGTCTTCCAAAACTACCCCTTTTTTACCCTGTTTTTAGGGAGAAAGACTAAGGATCTTAGATGGGTTCTCAAAAATGGCTAGCCGGTGTTGAAAACATAGGAAAATGACGATATTTGGCATCAATACAACAAGCAAAGGGCACGCAATATTTTGTCAAGTTCGTGTTGGTCCCCAGATCTTTACTTCTAAAGTAAAGCTTATGAGAGACACTAATTTTGGGCACATTTGATCATGTGAGTTATTGCAATCTATTAACATAGAAGCCATCTTGATTATAAAAGGTTGAACAAAACCTCGACAACTCAAGTAACTGGTCTACAAATCATTGATTTGCACACGTTAATTTCATGGAGTTATATTTCATCCTTCAGTTATATTGATTTATAGACTGCAGTTAGTATTTTGCTGGTGCATTACCTCGAGATATAAGAAACGAATTCGAGAATGTGAAGATTATTTTACCCTGTCGCTATTATTTTATCTTAAATTTTGAATCAAATCTCTTAGTCAGTCACATCCGCACAATTTTTCTTCGTTCCAACTATGCACAACGTGTGATTCTTTCGCAAGTTCACTTTGTGCGTGTGCTTCCTTCGTAAAGTAAGCACAACGTTTAGTTAGATAAAATCAATGGTCCTCAAGCTACGAGGTGACCCGGTCCACACCACTTAGGCATGAGGGTAAACGCCTAATCCCAGTTAGATTATGCTGTATTATCTAACCTGTGCTACCAAGTTGCACCTCCTCTGATATCTTCTGAGCTTCGAAAAAATAATGTGTACACTCTTCTACGATTTGACCTCCCTGAAATCAGAGCGATATCAAATAACCTGTCGGGTGTCGCTTTAAGAATCCTGGCCCTGAAGTTGGGTATATAAAATGCACACACCAGACATTAAACGGGTGGACTACGCTGGTCTGGCGCATTGTCTACGATCGATGCAATAATTGATTTCTAAAACGGGAAGATGAAAAAATAAGTTTTGAAACCACGCTTTTTCTGTGCAGTGGTTGAAAGCTTTAGCGACGAGCTAATAGCTCTAGAAAATCTTTAGTTAGCCGTTTTTTGTTAGGTCACCCGAAGAAAATTCCGTAGGCTGATTTATCTAAGGCGAGTTCGAGTATGACCAACATTCTATCCCAATGCTGTCTATACGAGAAAAATGACCGTAAAGTTATTCAGGAATACTTTTAGGAAGTTCCTATCTTTTGTGAAGTGAACTCATTAATGCTGGAGCAGTTATCAGATAAACTGAGGTAGATTACCAAAGCCTGAACTCTTGCACGTTACCGAATACCAAAGAAATTTTTTTTCCAGAGTATTTTTTACAACTGCTTTTTCCGCTAATTTGTCAATGGGATTCAAAATATTACAAGATCATGTGCAACTTTACTTTTTACTCGTAATGTACACAAACGTAAGAATTTCATTTGAGACATTTAAAAGAAGCAATTACAGTGGCACTCAACCGACGCAGAAGCATACATGCAAACTGGACTTTATTTGGGTATCGGGAGGACAACCCGACCTACAGGAAAAGAAACCAAAGGAAAGCATTCAGAGTATTATAATTTCTAAGCAAACACCGGCATCCAAGGATGTTTTATTTCCAATCAAGACTGATACAAATCACCTTGTACATTGGTTTTTCAAATGCCTTATAACTAACACCAGGACGCCATGACGGTTTCCCCCGGCCAAGACCGGTACCCATATCAGACACCTGTGTAGAGTGGGTTATTGTTCTTTGAGTTTTTCTCCTATATCCAACGGAGAAAGTCGCCACACGGAGCGGGGTTCGAACCCTCGACACTTTCACGGAAGGGCGGGTTCTTTCACCAATCGGCTAAGACAAGCAGCTGTAATCAACAGGTGTTTCTCGTGAAAGATTAAATTTTGAATTCCCTGGTAGATTTTAAGATTTTCAAAATGAAATTTCTGCTTCTTCACTTGACTAGATGTATTAGAAAAGGACATTAATGAGGTGCACGCAATTTTTCTGTAAATTTATTCTTAAAAAATCTTCAGCTCAATTCTGAGCGAGCACAGAACATAGATCGACGAACTCACGTCTTAGTTTTCCTAACAGTGAACGAAACAATCGTGCTAAAAATAAAATATCCGACATGACATAAAATGCAAAGGTTGAAGCACGAGCTACTCAACACGTATTCAAATATTCGTCTAATGTTACTCCGTACGACACTGAAATATAAGTAGGTCATGAGGCACTTTTAACCAGACCAAAGAGTGTGTCAAAATGCAAGTTAAAAGAGAAAATGGCAGAGCAGCACCCAGCTCAGCGTCAGACAACCCCGCACATTACGTGTGCGGGACCTCACTGCTCACCCCAACCCAATGGATCGTTGTAGCAATTCAATCAAGGGACGAATAAAAGGGCGAGAGTTAAGAACTTAATCGCAACAGCTTACTTCATACTTTTCACCAATTGTACCAAGATGAAGCTAATTTATACTAGCCAATATAAAAACTTCCCCTTTCAGTGAAATGAACACACTTCTCAGAGATTGTGCGAATAATTTGAGCTCCAGCTCAGCCAAAACACAGTATCCGTACAAAAAATTATGTCGCACAGTACGCAATTCAACAGTAGATAATTAGCTAAGCGAAAAATCGAATGATGTACACAAGTGCCTACTAGGCTTTATAAACGATCAATTCAAATGGTTTTATAACAGCAAGACTAGAAGGTTGACATTGTTAGAGTTCTTCCACGACGCCTGTCTTCAGGACACGCACACGGAGCACATCCGAAACACATTGCCTCCAACAAAGAGGGAGTTCAAAATTGACATGTTCAGTCAAACGCAAACTAGCAAACACTTCTTCACAAAAGCAATACAATCTCGAAGTCAAACTTAAAATAAATCGAGGACTGGCAACCAAAAGGCAACAAGAACACGGCGGCAACGTTCTAAACGGGATTAACTGAGGGAAAACAATTTTTTAAACATGCATAAATTCAAGTCTTCAATGAAGGTAACAACAAAAACAGATCAACTATCACGAACGGTTTAACGTAGAGATCTACGCAAGTAATGAAATATAATACATAACTGAGTCTTTGTTAGCTCAAATACTTTCAAAATTTTCTTCTAGCACCCAAATGCCAGTATATATAAATGAGACATGAGAATACCAGTCAAAAATGCTTTTAAAACCGAAAGTTTACACGCATAATCTAACTCTAGTCGGTTATACCGACACCATGAATCACTTCGGCAAATCAGAAAAACTTGAATCTTTAAAAAAAAACACACACAGGAGTCACGAGAATTCTACCGGCGTTGAGACACTAACATGTGACGATTATAAGTGGATCGCCTTTCCTGTCCTGGTAAATTCACTCCGATGGATTCACCAAATCAGATTTTATACCGCATCATCATTGCTCAGCAAGCTTATGACAGTAGCAGAGTATTTCTCAAGCATAACAAAAAATTAGGAAACAAAGTAATCGGACACACAGTGATGCCCATTACACAACCCGAATCATCGACTCCCTTTCTCTTTCGACAGGAAAAAACAGCATGGAAGATCATCTTTGCGACTAATAAAACCCATAGAAGACTAGAGCGCGGGCTGATCATTTTCCAGATGGCTTTTGAAATACCGCAGCGTACAACGTATGCAGCGACAAAAATTACAACCTAACCTCATGAATTAAGAACCAGGTCACTGATAAGCGGAATAAAAAGTGTTGAGTCACGAGCTGCCCGGAAGAGAACTATACGAGTCGCCGAGAAGCGCAAACATCAATAACGAACGCAAGGAAGTTGACCTGACACCAAGGAAAACCTCCTTGATGCCTCAAAATAATACTTGGGTCACACACGCATAAGGGAGTGAAGAAGACCAAACTGGCTACCAATTCACGCCAGGCAATGAGCCTGTAGTGTACACAGCATAAATTTAGAGCACACACTCCAACCACACCCGAGACGTTCAGAACGAAATATAAAATAGTTGATGCAAAATGCGCTTCATAAAATGTAACATGTTCTGATGAGGAACTGAAAATGCGTTTCACAAAATTTAACGTGAAGAGAAATTGAAAGTTTCCAATAAAACACGGCTCGTTTGACGGAAACCAACAACCACGCTTACACGAAGGCAAAGTGCCTCACTACAGACCCGCGCTCACAGTTCAGATACGACTGGAGCAGCCCTACGTCAAAGTATGTCAGGTATGAGGGCATGCTGTTCTTCCCGCAATTGAGGTAAGAGACCTATATTGGGTGCAACTCAACCGCAATCAATTAAAATGTAAATCATCAATTTCACTTCTTAATAGAATTCATAAAAATAGACTGAGTGAGCTGAAAAGCAAGGATTATGACGCGACACGACTTCCTCACTGAGACCAATGTAAATTTCCTACGTTGGGACAAGTAAAAACCATTCAGATTGAAAACCTAGTAGCTCAGCGATGTTAATGAGAACACAGAGAAAATGGACAAAATTTTCGCAATGTGTAACAAGTTACTTCATCGGGCCTTTCTCACACACCTCGAAAGTTTGAATACATCCTTCACCGTATCGTACCACATACAAGTTCGTCACCTACAGGGCTATGAGTTCAAGACGCACAGTTCAGCCCATATTTAGTCAAAAGCATACTAAGTTTTACATTGAATTTGATTTCTTTCTTGAGCGCTAATGATATCCTGTTCAGAGCGAACGCATGAGCTTCTCCCTGATAAGCATGCTTATAAATTTTGGGTGAAGAAAGAGTTGCGACAAATACTAATGTGGAGAACGTTTGAAGCAACATCCGTAATGCCCACTAGGTGGCCAGCCAGATGCGCAACAGCGGTTTTAAAGCGGAGCATCAAACTAGGCAGTTCTGCATACACTCTCAAAACGAAAATTAAATTAACGTAAAACAAGTCAATAAATAATAATAATAATTATAATAATAAAGGTAATAAACTTTTAGGCGAGACGCACTTATTTCTAGAAATACACTAAGCTTAACAATTGGCAATGTACACTATAAGACAAGGCGGTCATCACCACATGCGGGAGACAACTCTATGTACAATAGGAACTTGGAGCAATGGCGACCACGACATGAACCATCGTTGAAGAGGTCCACTTTCATTTTTGCTAATACTCGAAAATTTCTTCTTCGTCCATTTATGTTGGATTTCGAAGAATTCATCAGAAAGTACGAGCATTTTCATTAATATTAAATGTTTGTGGTAAGTCCGGAAGCTTTAGGCACGGTTTTGAACAGAGGAAAGGCATCTGGATACTTGACTTCCGGAACAGCACACTGCGGAGGTTAGTCGAAGTGAACCGATCCCGAAAGTTGAGTGAAGATGACTAACGTATTGTGCTAAAATTATGTCTAGGTGATTTACAGCACATTTCCTGTAAATAATTAGTAACACTTCCCCTCAAATTCTCGCGGCACGTTATTTTCAATTCAAGCTGCGTGACGTGAGCTGGATACACGCGACGAGAGCACTCAGGCTAGTGGGGGCGGGGGTAACTAAGGCAATAGAAGTCAATGTGCTACACCAGCGACAGCCAAATTGTCAATGAGTTACACTGAACACGTAAAATGTACACAAGCTGTGCTCGTTCTAATTTTACGAGGTCAATGGTGATAGTATACATAAGACAAAATAGAAAGCGTCATAATGGTGACAAGATTTGGCAATGGCACATTTCAACACGAGACTTTTCGCTTTCTTTTTGGGGTTTCAGCCGAGTTTCTAAAAATTTTTGTTAGGTCTTGCTCAGGGGTTCTTGAGCGAGGTTCATGATAGTTCTTTAAAAAGGCTCTTGAACGACAGCCTACGAATCTAACAGTCGTAAACGATATCATCGACTTTGTTCGGAACTACTTTACTTTGAGATAATGATTGTGGAACGCAAACACAAAGAGATAGAACTTTGTTTATGACAGTACAAAAATCCTACCTAAATGCATTTTACTCCGTAATAAGCAGATGAATACAACGTATCATACAACATACAACCTAGCGCACAGGTTCAGTTGTCCCCGTCGACAATGGCAATGGCAACAACGAGAAGAAATGCGACGACGGTCCATGACGTGGTTAGCAACCGCCAGCAGTTGTACGTTTAAAAAAGCTAATGGAATTTTCAAGAAAATCCATTTAAAAACGCCAGCCTTAGAACGACTACCAACCTCTGCCAAGATGCTATGACATTGATGAAGCTGCCTTTTATTTCGAAACGAAGTACCTTGCATTTCAGTTCACATAAAGCACCGAAGGCTAATACGGAGGTTTGTTGAAGCTCCATCTGTAGAAATGGCTTCCGACCGTTTACACATATCACCGGAAGTTCTATGGTCCACACACAAGACACTGGTGCGTAACACAACACACGAAATGAAGAACAAGATGACCTAATATGAGTTATATACAGCTGACGAATTCTACCAAGATGCACTTCTTGAGGCGAGTCACAGTGCACATCATTAAAAAACTACTGCAACCATTGCACTGGAAAGAAAACTGGCCTCGCGACCTTCAAGAATTACAAGAATCTAATGACACAAGGGAGGACTTTCAGCGCGCGACTTGTCGTCCACCCACATGAGAGCAGAAACGAAGATCAGTATAGCAATTAACAGAAGACCTAGCACTAACACGACGCTGTCCCGTGACCAGACACCGTAGATACAGTGGTGCGCAGCACACCTCCGTCACACTCTAACTTGGGACACAGAATTCTTCAGGGAACTCTGGCCGAATGGAGATATAGGTCTACGGACGGCATAAGGGCTTATGTAGCTATGCTGCTCCAACGAAAATTATATTACGAAATAACTCAGGACTCTAAGATAACAACGGATATATGAACTTTTAAATAAATAAAATCTACACAACACAATAACAAAGATTTTTTGGAGAATTCGCTAAAGTTTTCCATAGAAATGAGATGCGTTGAGCAAAAGAGGCGAACTTTCGTCAAATACTAGTTGTTAGATAATGGCGGCTGATGTCTTTCCATTTGGTAATCATTTCTTTTCTGTTTTGAATAGCACTAAGTAAACATATTACACAAGACAATAAACTTTGCAGATTAATTTTTTTCTATATGGGTTTCCTGTTTCTCCTGAATACGCAAAAAACATCAAAGGAGAGTTATGCCTGTCTCCTCTCACCCGTAACTCAGCAAACTTCAAAATGCAGCGTTCGCTCCTTAGGCTCTCCACACCTCAAATCAACGAAACTGCGCTGATATGGCCCACCAACCTAGGGGACGACAAAAATATTCTTCCTAGAAGCGTGTGTCATATGAAAAAAACCGTTCGAGTAACAGACAAATAATTGACCAAAAAATGCTAAATTTAAGAGCAGAAAATTCGTTAGGAAGAAATTTCAATTTTGAACATGACAAAGAGACTCGTCACATGCAAAGCCAAAACTCAAAAGAAGAAAATATGAAGATTTGCATAAGTTTTTGGCATTTGTAAGGTGCAAACCTAGATCTCGGCGGTTGTAACTTGAACAGAACACCAACAAAACAGAACGCGACGAATTAGAGGCAGAGGTTCCAACATTGGAATTAAAGATGACGGTTAGTGTAAAATTTGGCTAGATGCCCACGTTCAAAGAAATATGGGGAGGAACAGGAATCGTAATCAGAATTTTTCGCAAAGTTACAATGACTAGAAAAAACGATATCCTGGGTAGCCTTGATATTTTGCCAGACTAACAAAGCAAGAAGAGTATCACATCACACAACAAATTTAGGCAAGAAATAGTCACCATTCACACAATATAAACTGGATGTGGCTATAACCAAGTACTTCGCCAGATGTGAAGCGATAATCTGATAGATTAGATTATCAGTTAGTTGAAGACTTTCTAGCCATAACAAAAGTGTTCCCGAGAGAGGAAGGCACTATATAGTATGGAATTTAGGGAACAAGGAATCTATACATAAGGTGAGTCCCCACATCCTGTGCATAGAAACAGTAAGATTGATAGAAATTCATGAAACAGGATAAAAGGTGAAGAAGAAAGTAATACACGCTGAAAAAAAGACAGCAGAGTACCGAAAAAAAAGTCCCTAAAACAATAACTAAGTCTATTCTAGTTCAACACAAAGAAGGCCTACCCAACCTTCAGCTCACGACCTCTCATCTTCCCCCTGCGAGCGCCAATTCGCATAGATAGCATAGTTGCATCCCCTTGATGGAGAATTTGAGAATTTTTTGGTCATAAATTACATATGCGATAAATTTACACTCAATACCCATCACATTGGCAAGACAGCCTTCATAAACCATAGGATTTAATTTAGTTCTTCTCATCTGAACATATAAGAATAAGAAGCAGCACGTGTGTATTGATAAATCGCTTTTATTATCATAACAATGCAGAGGTACGTTCACAATTTTCCACCAAAAGATAAAGGCCCTGTTTCTCTTCAACGAAATGAAAGAAATAAACAACTATACTAGTAAAATAGCAAGAAATGAGAAGAAAAATTAGGATAAATGACAGCCACAGTGCAGCACAGGAAAAAAAGAGGCAGTGAACTATTATTTACGAGGGCTTGTCCCACCACCAAAATGAAGCTAAGCACATCATGCAGTCGCGCGTATTGACTCTAACTACAGCAGCTAAATAAAGACCTGTGAGCGAGAAGTTTAAGAGAGTTAACTTATACCCTCAGACGGTACATTGTGGCAATGATCAGGGTTGTCGCAACGGATTACCTCCCTGAAGGTGAGCTGATCTACACAGCACAGAGAGTTAAAGACTACTTACAAGTGGCACCAAAGTTGGCAATGTTCTAACGCGGTCCAAGCCCGCTACAGCCGGCGCTAAAGTGAACGTCAACATCTAGATGAGGTAGAGTAAAACGGCAACGCGAGCGAAATAGACACTCGAGCACAAGGTTGATACGTCGGCCACTCCTATGATAGATAGAGAAGCGGTTACACGCCAAATCAAGACCATTATCGAAACAAGATGCAAGCCCCCTGCTTCGGGTACGGTATTGCTGAATCTGTGGTGGAAAGCCAAGTTAACTTAAAACAAAGCCTTATGTTCTCGCTCAGAGTTGTTACAAGGGCAGACATAAGTATTCATACCTGTTAACATAATGACTCCTATCTATCATGCGAGGAATGCTTAACCTATGATATCAGTTAATGAATAAGTGTCAACAGAACACCTCTCATGGAGACACAATTTAAGCATTGCTTCGCTTCAGAGCCCATATTGTCTTCAGAGACAGCAGGTAAACGAAGCAAGAAAGTAAAAGACATCACAGATGGTTCATCCGCTCCCGAAAACAATAATCAACTGCTCATCATAAAATGGAACAATAACAAAGCAAAAAGTAATGCATTGCTCAGGTGCATCAAAACAAGCTTAATAATACCTATAAAATTACGAGAAAGATTCATTGAATGTAACCAGAAACACGACATTGCATTACAACACAAAACATTACAATTCCCTGTAAACATGCATGCCAATTCATTATACAAGGTATAACAGTTATATGTTGTGCAGAAAACGACATGATATTGCTATGAGACATAACCACTGATAGCGATGGTCCATTGTTGCCATGGACTACATGATAGGTTGAAGTATCAGACCGCATTACGACGTAGCAAGAGTTCAATGCTATGAAGCACTCTAATTCCTTCGTAAGTTTCACAGCAGTGCGAGTTACTGTATGGCCAAACTGCAATTCGCTGTAATGGAATTTGCCAGATGGTGAGTTATTTCTGCAATGAGGTCATGGGTAGCGAAGATGGCACAGCCCACGCGATGAGGAGAGCTTGCTGACGATGCCATAGGAACTTGAGGAGCTGCACGCGGCGCAATGCGGGGGTTGGTGGGGGCTGATTAAATTAGACAAACAAAAATTGAGGTTCGAGAGTTTCACGAGTGGTGGTGCGGGAGTTGACAGTGAGGGCAGAGTAGGGAGAGGAAATGTTGAGGTACCGAGTCGCAAGAGTCAGGGCAGAGCTGCCGGAGTTCAAGAGAGTGACCCAACGAAGTCCTCACGCGCCTCCAATGCTCTGAAGCGCTGAGAACACTTCTCCCAATGAATACCCTGCACTCAAGGCACTCCGCTGCATCTGGTGCACAGGTCACCATCGCAAAATCAGTTAAACTTCTCGTAAAAAATCTACCACCATGAGTAACCGCAATTGGATCAGTCCAAACGAATCGAAGCTTCCATGGACTTGAAAAAATCGCGGCGAAGATCTCAACATTGTAGACAAATTTGGCACAGAGATGCGATGCTGCTAACCATGAGTTACTTTGGGACGAAAACAAGTGTGGGAAGGAGGCTCACCGCTGCAGCTAGGACCAGCAGGAACACAAACCGCACGATGTCCGGAGACGAGCAGGCAGTTTAATGAACGCTATAGCTGCACGCAGGAAAAACTATAGAAAGAACGGTCCGCGAAGTGGAACGTGAGCGGGAATTAAAACCAATAATTACATGCTATTTAGATTCAACAGGCGCTAGGTAGCTTTAAGCCTGGCTCACATTACTGACGCTTGTCGTAAGCTATTCTTAAGGCAAAGTTTATATTGAGGATGTACTGTATTGTTTCATGTTCTATTTTTTAATGAAATTAGCAGTCCTTTCAATAAATGTTAAAATCCAAAAAAAATTAAAACAATTTTTTTTTACTGAGCGCAGCCAATATCTTCTGGAGTGTTCGAGTCCTTTTAACAACAAAAAAAAACGCTATACTAGGTATCGCGCAACATAAAATAGTCTAATATAAATACGAAGCGGGGCGGACACAGTCTTCTGGAAGGTAACTTGCTGAGACAGACAGTGAGGCCTGATGCTGGCCCGACACACAAAACACATATTATGACTTGAACATCTGGATGGACACTTAAGTTAAAATGATAGTGCGCTAGGTAGAGCCAGAGTCAAGCATGGCTAGGAGCTGCACTGGTAGTCGTACTGCTGCTGCTGGTGCTACTGCTGCTGCTGCTCTTGTTGCTGTACGTCGAGGAGCACAGACCCTTACAAACCATGGTTTTCAAAGGGTCATCACTTAGATCTAGAGTTGGAGTTCTTCTCCGTTCCAGTAAAGACTTACTCTTAGCATTACTTTTGTCGGTATTTTTGCACGCATTCAAACACTCTCGTCCCAACTCGAGTAGAGGGATAGCACTTTCATCACCAGCACAGCACACGCCACTTTTCTGACAAGCATTACTACTACCGCTACTACAACTGTTTGACCTTAGTGTTCTATCGGAGTCTGACAAGTAAAACATGTTCTCATCGGGCAAGGCCATGTGTGAGCACGAGGGCAGGTCGGGACCTCTGTGCTTCACGTCAGGACAGACACCGAACACGGACATCTTGCGCGACTTGGAGTACTGAGGCGGACATCGCGACGAGATACAACCCGCCATAACCGAGCGGTTGGGGTTCACGCGACCTCTGCTCGCTGACTCGGACGGCTCAGTTCGTTTTGACGAGCTGCTGCCGCCTGTGCCTGTGCCGGTGCTGGCGTACCCGCTGCTGTCTCCGCTCTGATGTTCACCGTCCTCACCAATGTTACCTTCGTCGTCACCACCCGCGTTGGGTCCAGGATGGTCACCGTCTTCGCTCCTCTCCTCCATGACGACGGCGCTCACGGACAGGTTGAGTGCGTCCAAAGTGTTGTGCTGGTGAGGACTGCGGTAGTCCCCTATGGTGGTGTCACTCAAGCTGCACGTTATGGGCGGCACGGCCATGTTGCCGCTCATCGACCGCTTCCGGCCATTGGAAAAAAGAGCCCCACTACTAGAAGACCCGCTCGAGTTGTTGCGCCCGGCGTGATTTTGAGACGATGAGGATGAGAGCGACGACTGACGGGAGTTATGAAGTACGGACACGGACGGGTGCGAGAGCACGCCGTTCTGGCTGCTCCCGTGTCGTGGAGGATGCAGCGACAAACGCCGTGTGAGGGACGTGGATGTGGGAGTGGGCTTTGTGATGCGAGGCATGAGAGGCTGCAGAGGCGCCGTATTGCCCTCGTCGTCTACACTCACACACGTCTGCGGGGAGTCCAGGCTAGGACTGACGAGAGTCGGGTGATTGTTAAGTAGATGAACGACTTGCTGCGCAGTGGGGCGCCGGGAAGGACAGATCTGCCAACACTTCAACAGCAAATCTTCCAGTAGAGGGTCGATGTTGGGCGGAACTGTGAGCGTGTTTTGCTCCTTGACATACTCGAGCACTTGGTCGTTGTTCATGTTTTGGAAGGGAATGGCACCGAACGTGATAACCTCATACAACAACACACCGTACGACCACATATCAGACATGGGCGAGTAGAAGCCTTCCTTGAGATACTCCGGTGCCATCCATCTCACGGGAACCATGGCCTTGTGGTTGATGCGGTAATAATTCGTCTCAAAAACTGGCCGCGTCATCCCAAAGTCCCCAATTTTGACGGTTTTATTGACATTGACAAGGCAATTTCTGCACGCCAGGTCTCTGTGGACATACTTGTTGTCTGCCAGGAACTGGAGGCCTTTGGCAACGTCCTTCACCATGGAGGTGAGGCGGAAGTTGGACACCTCGTCGTTGTCATTCCGCGTCGAGTTGTACACTAAGTTTCGGCGGGCGAGCAGATATTTCTGCAGATCGCCTGTACAAGAGAAAAGACAGTTAATTAGTAATAATTAGCGGTTGTAATGCCTTAAATCTTTCAAGTTAATCTGCCAAACTCACGCATGCTTGAAGTATCTTCAGGAGGAAGTCATGCTCGAGATGAAGGTGTGTAGACCATTTGAACACACACATGTAAGGAGGTTATGCATTTATTTTTCAACACAATAACCCAATATGGAGAGTGACTCGTAACAAAATAGGTAATTTAGGAGAGCATGTGCAAAATAAACCATTCTTCGGCAAAGTGACAAGGTACACAAACCTCAAAAAATAGGAGTGTTCAATCAATTAAAAAACTTAGAGTTCTATACAATTAATCAGTAGGACCATACGGAAAATTTTGTGGTACACGAGTTCAAAGTCAGCTTGATAACAGAACTCAAGCAGCACAAAATAGACATGTTAGCATCATTTTTTCAGATTAGATTTTAAGTTAGCTTAAGCCTCCCTAACTACCACAACAAAGAGCATATCGAAGATATGAAGGAGGAAGACACTATTTAGCATGGAGATAAGAAAATGAGGAATCTATGCAGAAGGGGCATAGAAACTGTAAGTTGAGAATGAAGTTCATGAAATAAGATAAAAGTTGAAGAAAGTCAGGGGTGCTGAAAAACAGGACAGTAGTGAACCGGAATAAAGTGGTCCTTAACATAACAAAAACACATTTTATTTCGACAAAAAGAAGGCCTACCTAACTCTCAGCTCGGGCCCTCACATTTTCCCTTGTGAGCGTTAATTCCAATAGATACAATAGCTATATCCCTCTAAGGGGCATCATATTTGTTTTCTCACCGAAATGAAAAAGGATATTGAAGTTCAACACCAAACTAATGTAAAAAGTTTGTGTACAGAGCCATCGTGTGGCAAGGCAACGAGAGCTGCAGAGCTCTCACTCCAACCGAGCAGCACCGCCAGCACGCTGTGCACTGAGAGCTAAGGGCTTCAGTGGCCGCATGGCTGACAACGCGAGTCGCGTTGTCTCTGTGCTCACACAATGTCTGTCTACCCGACCCGCATTACAGATCACGCTAATATGCCGTTTTTTTTTCAGAATGTATGCAAACACCGAGTCAAGAACAGGTAACTACTCTTTATTTAGAGTAAATAACCCAAAACATACGTTTTGTTATTCATGTGATGACATGAGCATTTAATGTTAACTTCTGTCCCCATTCTCAATAATGTAAGCAACAAAATAAACAACAAAAAAGAAAGATTGTGAAACCAGTAGCGTCATGGTAAGAAATTACAGTAGGAATAGAATAGCAATCCACAGTAGTAGCATAATAATGAGAGGTTCCGCTTTATTAGCGCTAAGATAGAGAGGAAAGAGAAGAGACTATTTAGTAAGGACTTAGAAAAACGTGGAATCTAAACAAAAGGTGTGTTCCCACACAGGATACTCACCGCATAGAAACAGTAAGTTAGGAAGCAAGAGGGAGAAAAGACAAAAAAAAAGAGAAGAAAGTATGGAAACTGAAAGATTAGATTATTAGTTAGTTTAAGCCTCCCTATCCTCAACAAATGAGATCCTAAGAGAGGAAGGAAGAAGGCACCGTTTAGTATGGAGATAAGGGAACGTGGAATCTATGCAGAAAGGGCAAAGAAACAGTAAGATGAGAAAGAAGTTCATGAAACAAGATCAAAGTTGAAGAAAGTAGTAGGTGTTGAAAAAACAGGACAGCAGTGAACCGAAAAAAAGTTGGTCCGTAACAAAACAAAAACCTATGTTATTTTAACAAAAAAAGAAAGCCTACCTAACCTTAGGCTCGGGCCCTCACATTGTCCCTCTGGGAGCGCTAATTCCCATAGATACAATAGTTGTATCCCCCTGAGGGGGGAAACTGAAAGAAGTGAACAGTGCTGAGATAATTTAACACGTTCACTGCGCTTTCGCGGCTGTTACGGTTGGTTTGGTTAGGCTGTAATTAGCAGAATTGGGAAATCGGTTTCCAGCTTGAATAAGTTTTAATTCTTCCTCATGAATATGAAAAATACAATAGCACGATAACATTTCACCTCGTATGACAACAATTATTTTCAAAAATATCATGAAATAGATAAAATGTCATTCATTTAAACCAGCACGTCAATGGGCAATTTACCTGCTGGTACACATGTGGCCCAACACGCGTTGAACGTGTTAACACGTCCAACGCGTTTCCGTGGTGCTTAACGGTTGGTTGGGTTAGGGTGGAAGTAGCAGAATAGGGAAATCGATTTTACTGATCGAAAACATCTTAATTCCTCCTAAGAAATTTAGAAAGACAATTGCGCGATAACATTTCACCTCGTATGATAACAGTTATTTTTAAAAAGGTCGCGAAACAAGTTAAATGTCATTCATTATTACCAGTACGTGAATGAGCAATTTACCTATTGGTACACCTGTGGCCCGATACGCGGGGAAAGTGTTAACAGCGTCCTCACTAGGGAGCGCCAGTCCCCATGGCATGAGGCTGACAAACCTGACTTGCCTTAACGTATTGCCTATCTGACACACTCATTGAGGGGTAACAATCCAATTGTAGTAATTGGAAACAGTCCTCTTAACCCTTCACGTACTTAAATCACACCGATTATCAAAGCCTAATACTTAATGAGCACCTTCACAAAACTAAGTGAACAGTAAAAAGTAATCTGCCAGGATATGGTCCTCGGAAAGTTGAAAATCATTCGCACCGTGGAACAGAATCAACCCTAAAGCAAAAGGCTTGCCTCACTTCGTAGTTGAAGTTTTAAAGCCACGACTGATCAAGAGATGCTTTTGTCTTTCAGATGCTCTACGGAAGAACTTGTCTAAACAAGCTTCAGCATCAACGGGCACACCTACGAAGATGGGCAGCACAGGTGTGCGTTAGCACCAGCCCAACGGAACTCTAAGTATCTTTAAGAACGCTAGTGCATATCCCTCTAACTGTCTACTCATCAAAATTTTATGGTAACTCATATAGCTCATATTTTAAAACCATCTTCTGCGAAAGTCTGGTTTGGTAGAAACTTTACAATGTTGCATCGTTGATACGGCTTCTGCTTCACAAAATGTATAAAACAATGTGTTGGAGCAACACAAGAAGTTATGAAACCCTGTAAGTCGCGCGGAATTTGAAACCCCTTTTGAGAAAGTTTTTACCGCAGGACTTCTGGTGTCTGGCCCACAGTATGTGTTGGTAAAATCAGACCCCAGCTTTTTTTTCAAAACCTCACTAGAATATATCAATAGATTTAAATAAATAAGTTAGTTTAAGCCTTCCTAAACGCAATAAATGATCGAATGATTATAATTAACTTTATGCCCTCCCACAACAAAGATGTTCAAAGAGAGGAAGGATGAAAGCCCTATTTAGTTTGTAGTTGAGGGAACACGGAATCTCCGCACAAGGTGTGTTCCAGCACAAAATCCCGTGCGCTTAGAAACAGCAATTTAACACGTTCCTCGCGTTTCCGCGAAAAAAATAGACCGTAACTAAATAAAAAACCGATTCTATTCCAACTAAAAAACCTAGCTTACATTCAGCTCGGGACCTCACATTATTTTCCAGGGAGCGCTAATTCTCATAGATAACCGTGCCATCTAGGAACAGATGTAGGCTAAAGAGAGGCAAGTTTCTTAATTTTTATAATTGTAGAAAAGAAATACAGAAATCAGTATTTACCCATCATATTCTACATAACCCACTTAAAAGTAGCTCCTGACTTCGAGAACAGAAGGCACTCACCATAGAGCATGAACTCCATGACTGCTTGTATGGGTTCACTGTCGAGACAGACCCCGATGAGCTTAACCAGGTTCTCGTGCTGCAAGGTTCGCATGAGATTTGCTTCAGATAGAAATTCCTTCTTCTCGGCAATGGTGGAGTTTGGCTTGAGAGTCTTGACTGCGACAGCAATCCATCCATGGCCTTCAATGTTGCACTCGCCGCCATAAATGATGCCGAATTGGCCCTCTCCAATCCGCCTGTTCAAGACCAGGTTGTCTCTCCTAATTTGGCAGCCACTGAACATGTTGAAAACATTGCACTCGGTCCACATAGCCTGCAGCTCTTTGACCTTACGTTCGTATCTACGCTTCATCAGGTACAGGCACGCAAGAGGGAACGTAATCGCGAGGCCGAAGACAATAATACATAACAAAATTATAGAAGTCAAACACGATGTGCCCAGCACATATCGGAATCCCTCTATCAGACACGGCTCTAATTTATCTTTAGGAAATTCGCCAGGCCAAGAAATAACGGATTTGTACAATACCAATTCATTTTTAGATTCATCTTCAGCGTCAACTAAAAATTTGGCCACTTCGACGTGCTTACCACGAACAAACTGCCGCACTACGAGGTCTGTCACGCGAGAGTGGCTGTTTTGGAAGCTCACCTCGCCCGAGACTCCATTGAACTTCAACGATTCCAAGTTTTGTATGATCGCCTCAGCACTTCTTTCGGAACGAAGGTTCACCAGAAGCGACTGGTCTTTCTTGGCCATCTTGTCAAGGGCGTAAGCCAGGCTCCACACAGCATCGTAGGTGAAGCCCGCGTAGTCAGAAGGGGACGTTTTGAATAAGCTAACTTCCTCTTCATACTGCGAGTGCCACTCACTCACAGTCTTGTTAGTCTGCATTGTTTGATTATCGTCCCCAAAATACTGGTAAGAAAGAGACATGTGACCATCTAGTGCTTCCATCATCTGTTCGTACGTGCAGTCAGGGAAGGAATCGTCAGTGTTGCCCGTCTTGTTGAACCAGTTTTCCGAGTACCACTGCGGCAGGAACCACACGTACCCCTGACGGGCCGTCATCTCACGGTGGTAGGCTAGGCACATGACCACGCGAGCGACATCCTCATACAAATCTCCGATGATGACGGTGGATCGTTGAAGTTTGAAGGCATCCAAGTGTGAAGCCAAGTTGAGTGACTTAGACTCTGGGCGGTATTTGCGCATGAAAAACACCATGCCGTTCTGCTCCAACACCTCCCGCAAGGGGGTTACGTACTCAGCGTAGCGCTGACCTTCCTCAGTGATCGATGCGATTCTTGTCCAGCCCAGCTCCCGGAATAACTCCAGGAAAACGTGCCGGTAAATTTTGTTCTCAGGAATGGTGCGGAAAAAGTATGGATATTCGTCTTGGTCAGAGAAAATTGCTCCCTCAGCTCCGTACGATATCACGGGGATTTTGAAGTGATTCTGCACACCAGCAAGAGGTACGAGGGTATCGGAACATGCAGGGCCAATGATCCCAATGGTGTTTTTGAGATAGTTACTCTTAGCATACGTTTTAATGACGTTGATGAATTGAGCCATCACTAGATCACGCTCACACGCGTCGTTAAGAGCAATCCCAACGAGTCTGTACTCGGGAAGTACTGAGCGATTACGGTTGATGTCGTCAACGGCTAGGTGGAAAGATGGCACATTTCCAGGCGCAATGAACTTGTTCTTAGCAAACCAGTAGGAGTTCGGCTTGGACGGCTTGCGGCTCTGGACGGCCGTGTCGTTGCTGCTCGCCGCGTTGCTGCCTGAATCACCCTCGTTTGGGTCGGCGCTCTTCACAGGAAAGAATCCTATCAGGTACAGGTTTTCCGGCATAGATGCGAACCTCCACGACTGCCAGTTATCCTGTCAACATGTAGCAAACGTGCGATGGTAAAAACCTCTTTTAATAGCAGCATGTACACAGTTAAATGTACCACCGTAGTGCAGAAATTTACAACACAGCACGAGAAATCTGACATTTTCGTTGACAAGGTCATAAGGGGTTTACATATTTTTACATATTTACATATTTTAAAGTAAAAATAAAATGAAAATATGAGTCTTTACATATTTTTAAACGTAAACCTGCCACTAACAATACTACCAGTTCATACCTGTTGGAAATAGTAATAGTAAATTGATAGCAATCTTTTAAATTTTACTCTTTTTGACATATTTTGTTTCCATGAAATCTTTTAATGACTACCATTAAGTTTTTTATCTTTTATTTCAGGCATAATGATTTGTATTTTTAAAATTGATGATGGTGCTTGATTTCAAAACGTTTTTCTACTAAATATGATTAATTTTCTCAGAATTTTCTTAATTTAAAGTTCCTCATAAATTTCCGATTCAAGCAAATGACTGACCTGTTCCTATGTTTTCTTTACTGTTAAAATTGAGCCACACAACTACATTTTTCCCAGTTCTTTCAATATAACTTTTTAGGGTATTTCTACACGCCGTGCTTAGCATTATTTATTAGATAATACATATGGATGTTTTGGTTGAGGCTTCACAGGGGACTTTCCAGAGGTCTGTGTATGTAAAGCCTTCTCATGCTGGTGAAACTATCAACTATAATTGTGATGCTCCACAGGTATATAAGGAGGGTGTTATTCACACTTTATTAAATAGAGCTCATAAAGTTTGCAGCAACTGGGCCAGTTTTCATTCAGAAATTCTTCGGGTTAAAAGATTACTAATAAATAACAATTTTCCTAATACCCTGATTGACAGGCTAATCAACAACTTTCTTAACCGAATTTTGAGCTGTGATGATAGTAAAGGATCTAGTGCTCGCCATTCAAATGTCTTTTATGAAAATCAAATGCACGAGAACTACAGAATTGACGAACGAATTTTCAGAAACATAGTTAAAATTTTTTTAAAACCTATAGATCCTGGAACTGCTATTAAAGTGTGCGTATATTACA
>JACJUY010009232.1:14046-34107 GCA_014220935.1 Platorchestia sp. MABIK | reverse complement strand
TTTTTTTTTTTTAGTGATAAATGGGAAAAGTTTGATTGGCAAAATTAAATTTCGTTACAAGCATATTAATAATGGGCTTGTGGTAAATTACTTTTCATAATTTCATAAATTTTTAATACATTGTGAATAGTAAATAGCAAATTCTACTTTACTAGTGTTGATCACTGACTACAGAGATGCTCGGAAAATTTTGTTCAAAGAAATTATGGTAATAGTTGTTAATATAAATTTTGAATGCTTATCTCATTGTTCCTACTGTATTAAATTTTCTTGATAGGCACATTCATTATTCATATCCTGGAGAACCAGGTTTTCCAGTATTGATGAGCACTATAAAATTAAATACTTGAACCACTCATGATGTTGATGTACCTATTTCTATTAAGTTCGTCCAAGCACCTGAAATAAACAAAAATATTAATGTTAATTTTGCAGACAAAAGGAAATCTTTGCCTCAGAAGACACATCAGAGTCTGACCCTCGCGAAGTGGATGCGGCGAGTCACAACCTCACCTTCATCAGCATGGATGGCAACATCGGCTGTCTGGGTCCGTTTTGAATTACTTACTTGGTCTTGTATCTCATTTTTGCAATACCCTGATCATTTCATGATCTATGGGTCATTATTGTGAGGACGGAATTGTGTGCTAAGGAGATATCTCTTATCAAAATGTACGGTAAAGGTTTTTCTTATATACTTGCCCTCAGAGGGATACAACTAGTGTATAAAAGGGAATTTGTACTCCTAAAAGGAAAAAGGAATCCAGAGCCGAGAGTTAGATTGGCCTTTTTTTGTTGAATTCGGATAACTTTTTTGTTTTGTAAAGTACCATCTTTTTTTGGTTCACAGCTATCCTGGCTTTCAGAACCTCTGACTTTCTTCTTCAACTTTCATCATATTTCATAATCTTCCTTCCCAATTTATTACTTACTGTTTCTATGTGTCAGGGGTCTTGTGTGGGAACACACCTTGTGCATAGGTTCTGCGTTCCCTTAACTCCAAACTAAATGGTGCCTTCACCCTTCCTCTTAGGAATGCCTTTGTAGTGGTTATTGAGGCGTTGACCAACCTCCTTGATCTGATATACTTTAAAAAGTGTATTTTAATCTCAATGTAAATATCACATTTCATTTTCAAGAAACAATCAGCTGTATGATGTACGTCCATGAATGAAGAGTAGAAATATGTTAGTCATGTACAATGCTGTACCATGTTTTGACAGCCAAGTAGTTGCTGTTATGGAATTGAGAAAGCAGTCCATCACTGTTGGAACCTCTCTGCAAAAATGCTTTTGTGGTAGATGCCTTCTGAATTACATATAAATAATCATATCTCTTTAAATGAGAAAACTTGTGTGCTTTCCCTTTTCGAGAAAATTTCGTCTTTTTCGTAGAGCGATGATTTCAACATCACTTTGCGCGACAGTGAATTTGGTTCTATCACAGTCTAGCCCTCTCGGTATTTTCTCCAGCATGTGCGACTGCTCAGGTGATTGTAACAAACGGAGGAGGCCGCGTAAAGAAGTTAGAGGTCAAACTTTGCCACTCACTAAGCTATCACTTCACTGATGTTTATCCCTTTAAGTTAGGAAGGGAACACCATATCTACAACACGATTGCAATGTTGCGGCGATCATAAAAAATATATTAACTGTCCGGAGTCAGGGGAAAACATGTCAAGATATATATCACACAAATTCAAAAAATTTTATTGATCATCTTTCAATGGAATTGTGATATTTGCATCGAGAGTAGAGCACTGAAAATATTCAATTTCAACCGGCAGTGAATGGAGCTGGGCTAGCGATGGCTACGATGGACATCATCCAGCTACATGGTGGGGTGCCCGCTAACTTCCTCGACTTGGGAGGTGGAGTCAACGAGGACCAGGTACGTTGTTCGTGTTAAGATTTAAACTCTATGAAACTCCATTGTCTGACGAGAATTACTAGATAATTTAACTCAACACCAAAAAGCTGAAAAATTTTCTGGTGCAATGTTGACTCGAAATGACAAATTTGAGCATCCTCAGCTCACTGATTTGTGTAGCTAAATGAGTTTGCTTCTAAAATGAAAAATGGTTTGGAAGTGTTAAACATATCTTTACCTTTTGTTGACGTCCTTTCATGCAGTAATATTTTGGAATTATAGGGAGACTTAACTATTGCTAAATTTGACGGAAGTATTAAAAGAAGTCACGTTCGTCTCATTAGTTCTTTCTTTCTGAGTTCAGTTCTTCATATTTGTTTCTTCTTAATTTTTTGTACTAGAAATTATTTTTTCTTTGTTCGACATCAGTACACCGACGTCCTATTCAGCTTCATTTTAAAGCAGTTGCTGCCTTCTTAACCTTTGTGTTAATCTTCTTTTCGTCAGATGGGATGTAAGTCGCATTCTCTATCCTCCTTGTTACTTTCCTCGTACCATCTACTTTATATTGTCAGCCTGCTCTTCTATGTCGTTTTCCAGCTATTATTAATCCATCATTGGTAGCTTTTGAAGCGTTCAATATTTTGTCCGTTGTGTAGTCGCCCAGCTGCTACTTGGTATTCTGTCTGTTGTGCTGTTGTCTGTCTTCGTCTGAAAGTAGATTCCGTTCTTGGATGAGAGTTTGGATAGTTATGCAAGATGTGATAAGTAGCGAAATGTGAAACAATAGATACCTGTGAATGTCCTTCAAATTTAGGTTGCTTCAGATTTACGAGGGTGGAGTGTGTAGGTTTATGTGCCGTTAACTCAAGTGGAGTAAAGTGAAGAAATTTGAAAAAAAAATTTTGGTCAGGAATTGTTTTTGGGGCTATTTGATTTGAAAGTCTAGTAGGTGTAGTAACTAAGGAGTGGTAGGTAATGTGCGAGTTACTGTTTTTTTTGTACAGAGTAACGGATACTGGTGATTTCGTGTGCACTAACTCTCATTTCCATAGCGGAGAGCATCAGGAGAAGTTAAGATTTATTGTTTTGTGCCGATAGTGTTGAGAAAGGTACACACAAGATTTGGCACTCATAGGAAAAATTAATGAGTGGTTTGATATAACGAATGAGTGCTGCAGTTTTTGTAAAGGTATTGAGCTTACTATTTGCATAGAAATGTATGGGCAAAATTATTTGATTTTGTAGTGTGAATGTGAATGGAAGATATACGTTCTACTTTAGCGAGCCATTTAAGATAAATATCAGAGTACAGTGACGTGTGTCCTAGGAACTGGAATTTCCTTTGGAAAAGAAAGAAACTTTTAAGAAAAAATACCCGTTTTGAAAACCTAGAATCACGTACTTCTAGTATTTAATTGTGAAATAAAATCATTTGGGTTTGACAATAGGTAATGAAACATGTGTTAGTTCCTCAGGTGAGGCAAGTTTCTAAAGCTGTTGTAGGATAAGAAGTTGGAGAGGGTATGTTTAGTATGACTGAATACAATGCTAACGATACCATGCACTTCATTTAGTCTTATTCAGCAAAGTCGGCTGCAAGTACATAGATCGCGCTGTAGCGTGACAAAGCAGCATGTCAAACCTTGCAGACCGCGCGCTTCATCAAAGCAAAGCTCGCTCACTAAAGAACAGTCATTTGTATAAGGCCTCGGCTGCCACTTCAAGCGATCCAGCAAAGAAGAAATACAGTTGTATTTGCGGTTTTGTGTTTTTGCTTGGGACGAACATAATTATGACTTTCCAATGCACCAAGGTGTTCCAAGCTTTCCGAATTCTGAGCGGCGACCCATCCGTGCGCGGAATACTGGTGAATGTATTCGGTGGCATCGTCAACTGTGCGACCATCGCCAACGGAATCGTCAATGCTTTCAAGAACATCAATTTGAAGGTGCCTCTCATCGTCAGACTTGAAGGTACGTAGAACGTCAAGTAGATAAAGACCTATCGCATCAGCTTGGAGAAGTATGGATAGTTATTCCCAAAATTCCGTTTCGCCTAATTTTGTGCAGTGGGTAAAGAAAATAACACTTTTTACGTATCACTGGCGTATAGTGATTGCTGGTGTGTGATATTTTGTATTTTATCTCACTCATTCAGTATTAGAGAAATTATGTCTTGGCTACAAGTTTTGCCATAATGTTGTCAGTTCTACAAGTGCTGTGGCCAATATCTTGACTATCACTTATTTCTTTCAATCAGAAATTTTTCCGAAAGATGAATTAGCCTTTAAAACATGTAATCAATTGTGCAAATTTTTTTTGTGCCTTAAATGTAGGTCTTACAGCAAAACAGAATTGGTTTGAGCAATTTTAATTTGTTTTCTCATCTCAATTATACACTTTGTTCCATAATTTCCGTGGTTTATCGAGTGGTATCTTTTTCGATGGATCGTGTTTTGTAGTAACATATTAGGGAAAATTAATTTTAAACTGTCAAAAACTTGTTCGTTTTTGCTCCTTGATTGTGTTGGTATTACTTTTTTGCTAGAATTTTGAGATATTGCTTAAATTAATTATTTATTCAATTTATTCAACGGTCTATTATATTTTTAAATCGACCTCCTCAGGGGGATACAAATACTGTATCATCTATGGGAATTGACTCTTCTAGGGGGAAAAGGTGAGAGCCGGAGCTGAGAGTTAGGTAGGCCGTCTTTTTGTTGAAATAAAATGTTTGTTATGTTAAGGACCATCTTTTTTCTGTTCACTGCTGTCCTGTTTTTCAGCACCTACTACTTTCTTTTTCGACTTTGATCTTGTTTCATAATCTTCTTTCTTAGCTGTTTCTATGCCCTTTCTGCATAGATTCCGCGTTCCTTTTAACTCCATACTAAATGGTGCCTTCCTCCTTCCTCTCTTTGGATCACCATTGTGGCGGAAAGGGAGACTTGGAACTAACTAATAATTTAATCTTCTTAAATCGATCAGATAGTTGAAGTTCGAATGGTAGGTGTTACCGTCACTGAATGACAGAAGGCCTTGTGCGGTGGTGATTAAGATGATGGGCGTACTCAACACTACCGTAACAAAAAAGTTCTGTGCCCTGTTCACCTGGAAGTTTTCTCTGGTAGTAGACATTAGCCACCTCAGCGTTCCGTTCACTCAATTCATTTATGGCCGGTAAAGGACTATCGGGGGTCAGTAGATTGAAAGTTGGGCTAATAATTTAATTTACATTCGTACATGATGTGCCGTTGCCATTGAATGTAAAATAATGCTACTGTTGAGTGGGAATGAATATCTCCTTACGGAATACTTAAGAGAACAGAGAAAATTTTCACATGAGTGTACAATGAAAAAAAGTTGCTAAACCTCGTACGCTCTTTTTTTGTATAATATCGCAACAAATTGTTGCTCTACCTTATGTAATTAGTTGCCCACTCTCGTGAACAAGTATTCATTGCTGAGTTTTAATTTGAAATTTGAGCAAGGTAAATTATAGAATCATTCGTCCTTATATTTCTGACGGCATAGGAATGAATGAATCCTAACTGTGATTTGCAGGAACCAACGTTCAAGAGGCTAAGCGCATTCTGAGGGAATCCGGCCTGCCCATCCAGTCTGCCGGGGATCTCGATGAAGCGGCAAAGAAGGCCGTTGCTGCCATACAGTAAACTATTGTTTCGCTGTTCATCGTTTGCTGAACTGGCTTCGTTGTAGTTACCTGCCCTCCAGAACATCAATGGAACGATACGATGCTTTGTTCTGTATTTCTTTGGTGACTCCTTCGAATTCGAATACGACTTTAGCCCCCGCTAACGATCACGTGTTGGCGATTATTTATTTCTTTGCTCAGCAAAGAGATAATGAGGCATCGTTTTCCGTGCCCTCGATATAATACAATGCTAGAACTACGTACCGTGTGTAGGGAGGATTAATCGTTGTTAACTTTTACTTAATGAGAAATCAATGCATTGACATTTTAACATTATTTATATAACGTTTATAATTGCTCTTTTGTACGTTTTTCATTTCTATATAAGTATGGCAATAAATTAAATATTTATAAGATAAATAACAAGAATTCTCGTGCAGCGGCTGTTACGCCATTTTTTTCAGGTTGTGCTTTTAATTATGAATTGTAAATATTGCCTTGACAGCTCTTAAACAATGGGCAGCTGGTCTACAGAATATGTTATGTCTTCATGCCAACTCTGGGCCACTATTTCAATAAAAGAACTACATTTATAGCTTCTATGAATTGAAACCTGTAGATTAATCCATTAGGTAAAAAGAGGAACGATTTCACACAGTGGCATGTTGTACTATCGTCAAAGTGTACACAGACAGTCACGTACTTTATTTACAAAATACGCTGCAGTATTGGTATTCTAAATGAAACGAAAGCAAATGAAATGCATCAAAGTAAAATAGTTATGATAGCGGTGCATTCAACGTCCAGTACGTATAAAATGTTTTTAGCTGAAACGTAATTTAACAGCAAAAAAAAAAAAACGATCACATACATAGTAAAGATATCCCATACACGCCATTTCGCTTACGTAGTTCTTGAAAATGAGTACTTTGCTCAAAAATAAGTTTACTGTCGATTGAAGGTTCTAACATGTGGGAATCATTCAATCACAGGAGAAGCTGCTTTCAGATGCCTCCACCTCGACAAATCAAGATAACTTGCTCAGAGGGGAACTGACTTCCTGAAAGGCAATAACGAAATACACTTGGTGAAGTGCTGCCTTAGTATTTCATACTACGAACATTTTTACTAACGATATATAACACCGTGTAAAACTATGGTATAAACTTTACCTAACACAGCAATAAGAATATCCGATGTTATTCTATTCTAACAACGTGAAATTCATCATCTAATACTTCAAAATAACAAAAACATTACAATCTACAGGTGTAATAACTGATCTGAACGTATGCTACCAAGCAATCCTAAGTCGCCGTACACTCAGTAGAAATACCTAAGCTTCTAAGAATGACACATTGTGTTGACTAGAATTTTCTCATCAATCACTCGAGAGATCAGTACAGTAATGTACACATCCCGTTCATACAGCAGCTGTACCTCAATAGCTAGCACGTATTACAAAGAATAAAAAACTGTCTAACCCGTTACAAGTTGATGTCGCTGCTCATAATTTTCAACCCCCAACAATGAGAAAATCGCTTGAGGATTTCCTTCTAGTAAAGTAACGCATATTTATTCACATTTTTGTACTGGTTGATTCTTCAGAGAATCGGACAAATATTTTGTTACTCAAGCTTCCTCACTTTGTGGAGCAGAAATGCAACTAATCTCCTTTGAGAGCATTCTTGTTACAGAGACGGAATGAAACAACCTTTTCAAAAATGGCCGACCGGAAGTAAAAACGTCATCCTTGCTGAAATAATTAAGTATTAAACAAAGTTGACTCGGTACCATATCCTTCTTCTTTGGCAACAGTCACTGAGAACTTGATATATATCAAGTGAAAACTGCCATAATCTAACGAAATTTTCATTCCTTTCTGTAACCAACCCTGAAACTACACTTTGCCTCGCAACAATTACTAGATGTTTGAGAAACATCCGAGCGATTGGAATCTAATGAGCTTAATTTTCAAGCGACTACTGTAATGAATGAAAAACACATTCAAAAATTACAACCAAGTGTAGTGCAGTCATTAGAATTGCTGTCCAAGTCGATGCAACTGAACGTTTTAATAATATAGCAACCGAGTTACGAACAGTAAAAACGTTAGAGTCATGGCCACCCAAATCGAAGACGTGTCTATCAATGACAAGGTTTTTTACGCATTTGTTGAACTATTTGCCTCAATTAAGGATACATACAACTGAAAAATAACAAGAAATTGAGAACAATAAGGATGAAAGTTGTTACACATTCAAACCACACAAGAAATTGAACGATAATGTTTAAACGAGATGACCTTTTTAAAGCAGTAGTTTTAACCCACTTACTACCGTTATTTAGTTCTAGGATAACTGACCAGATTATTTTTAGTCTCGATACAGCAACGTCTAGTAGCAGTAGTTACGTAGATTTGCTAGAGTTTCAGTGGCTCAGATCATATTGTGCGGCGAAGATCTTGCAATTGTCAAACATAAATCTCTACATCACTATAGTAGGAGCAGCAACAGATGTGGTTTCACTGATCGTTCACAAATATTAAAAAACCTCATCCGTTCAGGCATCATCTGCATGGCTATTACGATGAAACCACCATGAAGGCTTCGGAAGCGATTCAGTAGCAAAGCGCAAAATTGTTTTAAAAAAATTAAAATTTAGTAAACCGAGTAATAAGTCACATTAGCGAGTAAAGAAGGGATTAACAAACGTCTTTATTTTCTTTGTGTATTAGCTAGGATCCCGAAGTGGTAATTCCTATGCCTAACACTGATGGGAGTAGTGGCACCTACGGAAAACCACCAATGTGCTCTTAGCCTTTCCTTCGAACGAAATGTATATTAGTAATTCGAAGAAATCTGGTAAGTTTATAAGTTCCGTAATATTTTGACTCAAAAAAGTTTAGTAGTTGTTAGCTGCTTCGACTATGATGGGGATCACCAAAAAAACGTGGAACACAAACCTAGAATGCCATCTACCTGACATCACAACGTACAAAATCTAATGTACTTCCAGATTGTGTACAGTTAACTTCTAATACAAATATATCTTATCCAACTGCAAAGACAGCAAATTTAACGCAGCTTAAAAATGAAATAACCAAAAACTAGTAATAACCTGGCACGAGAAAAACATACCACTCTAATTTCCGTCCAAAACATTATTTCCTAACAAATGCATTTTTATCAAAATAAATGGCTTAGTAACTGGTGTAAAAAAATTGTTTCAGTACAAAAATATCACACTTCAATTTTACGGACGCACAGTAATTTGAAGAACTAATGGAAATACAGCTGCGTGCGAGTTCAGGCTTGGACCATCGTTACAAAGCAACAAATTAATTGATGTGAACCACGTAATAACTTAAGAAATAGCTCATACCACACTCGTGAAGGCATGGTACTGCTACTGCTAGAGTATATTAAGCAAAGAATCACGTCTCGCAATAAAAAATGATCAGTCTCTTTTTCCACAATACTGTGTACATGAAGTGATATGTTAGAACACAAATCGTGAAATGTTCTTCCATGGTCTTGTAAATTTCCAGAGCATGATAACGCTGTTCAGCATGTACAGCACAACGAATGACTTCGTAAAAAGCCTCAATAGTCGTAGGTTATGTTAGCAATTGGAACAGGTGCAGTTGTTGTTGCTGTACACCTCGTAGAATCACCGTTGACTCCTCTTGTTACTGTACCGAAGTCTGTGTCGGATGCATCGTTAGCATCATGCGAGAATCCACAAAACTGCTCACATGGAGTAGCTTCACTGAAGGTGTGTTGTTCGCGACCAGACGGAGCCAATGAGTTGTGGGGCAGAGAGGGAAATGTTGGAACATTTTCAGGGCTCGTAAGATCTTGACTACTATGGAAAACAACATGGGTACCATTAGAGACAACCCCATTGCCAATCGAATCATTGGGACGGACAACCGAAGTTAGCTGGTCAGAAAATTCTGTATTGACTCTTGAGTTTGAGATAATTTTCTCTGATCGAGACAATAAATTCGATTCCTGAAGTGTGCTGGACTTCACTGAACGCATCGATTGATCAACTGGAAGAATTTTAGAATGAACAGGAGAACTTTGAATTCGAAGTTGCGATCCATTTTCATTTACAGAAGAAAGTTGATCACAGTGTGAGATTGAATTGACCAACTTACCATGTGATATAGGATTGTTTTGCACTCGCTGGCCCATATTCATTGGCATGACGTTCAGAATATTTTGTACGATGGTTTCTGTTGAAGTCACTTGCCTAAGTAATGCTGTTTCTTCCTGACACTGAATGGTGCCATTGCGATGAGTAGTATCGGGTTCTGCTGTAGCACTCGCACTTGTAGATGATGTGAGATGAGGCAAAGCAGTATTTGAAAAGTGAACATTCGATGAAAGAACATCCGTGAACGACGTAATCATAGTACAGTTAGGAGATAGAGAGGGATCTGAAATTTGAAGATGCCTCAAAGAGTTGGATTGACACATGCCAGAACGAGGCTGAACTGACGCTACTAGAGACGCGGGGTTTTGATTAGTAGTTGATCCAACTCCAAAACATGAAAGTCCATTTGCTTTTACAACCCGTGTTTCATTGAGCGATGCACTGTGTACACAAACCGAGTCAGACTCAGTTTTTGACTGCAGAACTCCCTTGAAACTAGGAGCCGGAGGACGAAACTCGTTGGCAATTGACGCAGATAATTGGCCATCACTTGTTTCTAGACAGGCTGAATCAGCTGTTTCTTGTTGAAGTTTTTGAATAATCTCGGTAAGGTCGGCTGTATTTGTGTCCAAAAGCTTGGATGCACCACAACTTTGACTACTACTATCGCCTGTTGACAATAGGCGAGGTAGATCATCAGATGCCAATTCTAACTCACTTAGAGCCGGTATGGATCCAGATGTGCACGGAAGCGGCGGTTCAAGGTTAGCGAAATCTGGGCTGATGGAAGAGAATGGTAATCCAAGAAGAGTGGTGGGTGACAAAAGTGGCCTGGTACTCCCTCTGAAGGGAGTAGCACAGCTATTCCTAACGACGTTTGAGTTAGTACAAAGAACATTTCCAAGTGGACTTGCAGGTGCACCAGGACCATGGTGGTTGACATGACTTGTGGGAAGGAGCGAGCTCAAAGGAGGGCTCATAGAAGAGCCGGCAGCTATTCTAGAGGAAGTATAAAGCATAGAACCATCGTGATTCATCACAGGAGACGTAATTCGAGGGAAACTAGGGACCGAAGAATTTACGAGAGCAGAAGGGAAACAGTTTTGACTGAACGGAGGAGGAGTCATGCTTCCTGAAATGCCAGTAGAACCATTGCGCAAAAAAGTTTTTTGAGCCATGTTTGGTCCAACAACATAAGAATTAGACGGTGAAGGCATTGAAGACGTCAATACGTACGAGGAAGCCAAAGAAGAAGAAGAATAAGTTTGAGAAGGACAGCACGAAGACTTCGGTGAAGAAATGGAAGGATGTTGATGGTGAGGTTGAGATGAGAATGGCATTGAATTGAAAGTTGGTGCAGATACATTTACACACTGCGTACTGGGTGGAATGAATGTTGATAAAGACGCCACATAACTTGAAGTAATTGCGTTTGAATTTATATCAAATGACGATGGTAATGAGCTATTAATTGACAGATTATTGCCATCAACAGCACCATTTCCGCTTCCTCTACACGCAGAGATAGGGAACGTAAAACTTTGCGTAGGGCTTGAGGCAGGGTGAAAACCTGCAGGAGATACGACGGTTCTTAAGGTTGATGGGTAATTACAATTGACAGCGGATGAATTTCCAGGAGACTCAGCATATGTTAAACTCTGGTTAGACAAATTTCTAGACACAGGTTGCTCTGAGATAGTTGAGAGGGAGGAATCAGTAAATGGATGGCTCGGAATATTGGGCCGTTCGCTGCAAGTCACTCCAGCAGCATCCTGTGTAAGAACAGAGTGAAACGACGACTGCAAAAGTGCAGATATGGGAGAAGTAGCAGGCTGTGCTATGATAGATCCGTTTTCAGAAATATTATGATGACTTGAATCTTGTAAGGGACCATAAACAGCACTATTGTCGCTATTCAAGCTCACTTTTGGAAGAACAGCGGCATCTCTTTTTTTCGGGGTCTTCTTTTTCACGTTTGAGTTACTGTTTTTCTTTTCATCTACTTTATTATTTTTCTCTGCCATCGATTGTGAATGGATCAGTGATGCAATGGGCTGGTTGCTAGAAGGAGTATCAACTTCCTTGAAATTTGCGTTAGTAAACTTGGACAAGAACGATGAATTAGAACGATTCTTTTCTTTGATGGATTTTCTTGATTTCTTTGGTGGAGGGGCAGATCTTGTGATCTCGTTTGAATCTTCTACAGATGTGGAGAGTGTCTGATTGTCTGCTGGCAGCTTTGTTAAAACATTCGGCAGCGTATTAGGTTGTACACAATACAGCGTATCAAATACTGAACTCGGGATGTAACTAGAAGAATTAGGACAAGCATTGTACCTAAGTTCATTTTTAGACCCGTTCGTATTGTCACCTGTTGAATTCAATGAATTTTCTTGATAAGTAAGATTATCCTCAACCTGCGTTGGTTTTTGACCAACATTCGTTTTCTCTAAATCAGCAGGTCTATCTCTGAATGCATACACAGAGGAATCAGTCATATTGTTGCTCTCATTTGAAAATGGCACGGGTACTTCAAGGGATGGGGAGATGAAATCATTCAACGAGTTTGAACGCTGAGCTGTGGTTGTGGACTGAGTTTGCAGACTCGTAACATCAAGTGGAGCTTCAGTCGTCTGAGAGAATTTGGCTGAGTTACAGAGGGGAGGTAGAGTACCGTCCTGCACGGTGCGAACTGGAGATTTTCCTCCGGCGTTTGTATCAAGAGGAGGAGTCGAGCCTTGCAAGAGAAACGAGCTAAGGTCGTACGAAGTTGTACATTCAGCAAATGAAAGCGGAGAAAATTCTATTGGGGAAGGCATTGGTTTCTCTTCCCGGTCCGACAATAGGTTGGATTTAACTTGAGAGGAATTATTCATCTGATTTGAATTGACACTATTGTGAACAGATGAGATCGGATCATTGGTAATACTGATGATGAACGAGGATGATCCAGGATGTGAATTTCCAACAGCAGCCGAGGAAAACCCAAGAAGAGGGTCACTTTTTGAAACATCTAAATATGGTCGATCAAATGGAGAACTGTTGGTGTCTGATGGACACGGTATGGCAACAGGAATTCTGGTTTTGGAGCCTGGAATTATTTTTGACTGAACTTTATTTAGGGGCTTAGAATCAGGCTCTAAAATTACTGAACTACGCTTTGCGTCAACTTCTGGTACTAAGAAAGAAGAGTTATTAATACTGACGTTTCCATGCCCAGGTAAAATAGACGGGTGAGTAGGTTCGAGACTTTGAAGCGTTGTTGCACAGTCGACAACATTTTTTGCTATTTTACGCCTGTCATCGCAATGCATCTCCGGCTGCAACAATGGATTGTCGTTCTTCGAAATTTCTTGCACTGAAATTAAGTTAGGATGCTTCGTTGAATGACTGCCAGTTTCAACGAGGCTTGAAACTGTGGTGGCTTGCACAAGCGAGCTTTCTATTCCGGGCAGTCTCCTAAATTCAGTGACTCTCTCTTCTTCAGTTAGTGTAGACTGTATGTTTAGGACCGAACTTAATAGTTCAGTTTGATGCTCAGTCCCAACCAAAGTTTGAGAAACACTCGGAGTCCCATTACATTGAGCCAAATTTATACTTGATTTCATTTCAAGTTTCTCCACAGTTTGCAATGAAACTGAACTTTTACTACAGTGGAACCTGTTCTTTAGTTTCTGACTATTTTGCTGTTCTATGCAGCCTGCAGAAATTTTGGCCGTGTTTTCTTTACTTTTCTTGTTTTCTCTACTTTTCTTATTTTCTTTAGCATAAGGTGCATCATTCTTGTATCGGTATTTCCCGCACTTCATCCCAATCGCAAGAGCGACGTTCTCCGGCAGCTGAAAACGAAAAAACATATATTTAAAACATTTAAATGATTGGAATTAATAAATTGTATCACATCATAACTACAACGAATAAACGAAAGGATGTATTCTTCAAGTACTACAGTAAAAAGAAGAAAACTCACATTCAAAAGAGTAGTTCGTCCTTCAGAAGTTTCGTCCGAAATTTCACTTTCTAAACTAGGAATGGGAAGGAGAACATTTTTCAACTCTGCGCGACACTGTTCCAGCAATACAGAGAGCAAAGTTACGGCATTAGTTGAGTTTTCATTATTCATGACTGCTAATGGTGTTACATTGTTTCCGGGAACAGTATTATTCGGAGAGCAGGAGGCTTGCAGACAAAATGTTTCCCATAGTGAAAACTCGCGCTGTAGTCTTGGGAACACAGTGCTTGCGATTTCGGCAGCAGAAAAGGAATCCAGAGTCTGCACAGAAATGAAGAATTTCGATCAAGATAATTCCTCCAAAAGCAATTGTGTGGTGTCAAAATCGATAACATATCTACCAGCTAAATAACATGAAACTCAGCAACCCATATAAGACTTATCATTTATTGTTGAACCAGGTTGGGGCCATAAATAGAAAGAACTAGTTATGGCCAATCAAAAAATAGGAAAAAAGTGTTGTGTAAATAGCCCAGATCAGTACTCATATGATAAGCCAAGTGCCAGTATACGAGATTGATAGAAGTGATTATTTTTTTCGTGAAACCGCAAATGAGAAAGAGAGACTAGTACTACACATAATGATAATGCTGCAGAAATATACTAACAAACGCTGATGCATGCTGCAGCATACGCTCAAGAGAAGAGGGTTTAACGCACATAAAAGATAAAAAGCAAGACTACCTGCAAGAATTGAAGGGAAGAGCAGCTACACTGGGAAATTTGGTGTAATATTCCGGTCGCCGATACTATTATCATTACTGCAGTTAGTCTGAGCCTCCCTAGCCACAACATAAGCGATCTCAAGATAAGGAAGAGAAGGAACTATTCAGCATGAACAATAGAAAACAGGAAATCCAGTCACAGAGATAAATTGAAAATGCTATAATATGAAGCTCAAACAAAATAACTCGGCTCAAATTCAGATTTAAACTAAAAGTTCTAAAATGTTTCCGAGCTCCTTTAAAAATAATTATAAACAACTTCAACATACTTTTTCTGAAATCACCTCATTCAAAGTATTGGGAACGGGCAATGCGCTGTGCTCTTCTATAGGTTTTCGACCTGAATTTCCTCGAGTACTTCGTCCACGACCTCTCCCTCGACCTCGCCCTCTGGTTTTGTTCTGGTTTCTATAAACGAGAGGAGCACGAACGCTGGCTGCAGCGCCAGCTTCATCGGCGCTCAGAGTTGTTGCTCCCGCAGATTCGGCTACTTCAGGTTCAGATTTCTGAGAGGTCAACGTAGATTCTGGGGTTTTGGGAACAGGTGCTGTGTCAACTTGGGTAACAGCAAAATATTCATCATTAGAGTTCTTTTTTATGTGAACTTTCAAAGATGATGACTCTTTGGCACAATTCTCCCGTTTGTTCGAAGCCACAGGCAAAACCTTAGCAGAAGATTCTAAGTGGCCATTGCTAACATTGGATTTGACTTGAGGTACTGAGTCACGAGCTAAATTTCGAGCGGTTTTCATGGGTGAACCCACCGCTGACGAGAGCTTCTTCAGAGGTGCGGAACACATAACTGATCCACCTCGAGGCAGACGCACACCAGGATGAAGACTACAATCCGTCTCAACTGGCAAAGATGGTTCAGGATTTACTTCCGTAGGTCTCGTTCCAGGGGTTGGGCTTAGAGCTGTGCTAGTCTTTCCATTTGCCTTTTCTGAGTAATTCACGTTGACACTCGATACTGAAATCTTCAACTGGGATGACTCGCCACCAAACAAGTTGATGCCGTCAGATAAAGGCGGTGTCTCCAGCTCCTGCTTGCTCATTACGTCATCAAAATCATTAAATCCTCGGAGAGAAAATGACTGGTTTGAGATTTCTGGCATATCATCTTCAAAGTTATCCTTAATTTTAGGAGGACTCATTTCGCACGAATCATTCTTACTCTCACAATCAGTGGCATCACTGCTTGAAGAGCTATTCATAAAAGATTCGAGACTTGGGTCAAGTTTCATCAAGTCTGCCTCCGTCAAGAAATCTTCCCGTTTCACGGATGGTTTTGGGGAAGAAATGCTCTGTCTTGGTGGTTCAATGGATCTAAATAATTCGCGTTCAGGGGCACGATCAGGCGATGCAACTAAATTTGCCGGCCCAAAGGAATTAGAGAAATTGCCAGAATTGAGAGTCGCACTCCCTCTAAAAGCATTCAAAGTTGAACATGTTGAAACGGGGAGTAATTTATTCATCTGAAATTCTTCCAATTGTGTAGCAAAACACTTAGGTTTCAAAAATGAAAGATCTTGGTTGCTTTCATTTTCTACAGTGGCAATCGGCACAGATATCTCAGGTGCTTTGTTTTCTGTGGAACTAACACAGGTAGAAATTGAACTCTGTGGAAATGCTTGTGCAACAGACAAGTAATAGCTCAAGTCCTTCAAAGTTTCTCCTGTACAGGAAGGATATGTTTGAGGAGCCATGGCATTTAGCTGAACAGAAGTATTTCGAATTAATTTCTGGAGGTTATTTACTTCAGGTTTGCTTTTAACAGAAGTTCCTTTTTCTGCTGAACGGAGTGTTTCCTTGCAAGATGGCACGTCAACTTTCGCAGGTACAGAATGTGTGTCAGTTGTTGTGCGGTTCAGTTCTGAAGCCGTCACTTTGGGTGCAACTGATCTCTGCTTAGGTATTTCATCACTACCCATCACAGACTGTTCTCCACTTCTACAGTCGGAATCTTTACTGATTTTGGCATTACTATCATCCGGATATTTCATATTCCCATGCGACATTGGGTCGGAAGCCAATTTAGAAATTTCTGAAATAGGCTCACTTTCACGTTCTTCAGGTATTGTTGAGCCACCTCTAGCTGCTGGTAGATTTTTATCATTGTCATTGATGACCACGCTATCTTTATCAGACTCCTCACGCAATCCAGTAGTCAAAGCGTCATGCAAATGCTTTGGGTACTGCTGATAATGACGGAGAAGTTTTGGTTGCCCCATGTAAAGTTTGTTGCATGTTCGACAAGTGTATCTTTCACGTGCTAATTGGGACAGGCCATTCCGTTTTCTTCGGTGAATATTGTTTATATCTGTTGAAGAAAAATAATTCAAAATTACATTGTAGCTCGCAAAATCTGGTGTAACTTCAACTAGGTAATTGTAGATGCAGGATTTTTGGCAACAGGCGATGGGCCAACTCGGGTAAAAGCAAAATATTCAGCATTAGAATTCAACAACACCGAAAAAAACATTGTCAAATAATGTTTAGAATGCAACCTATGAATTCAAGTTGACATTTGGTAAAGCATCTGCTTTGAGTGTCAAGTCTCATTATCCTACATGAGAATTTGTTCATACTAAAATAAAAATCTCTTTAAATACGAATAAATGTGAACATCTGGCACATGAATCTTTTACCTACTTACGAAAAGTAATTTTTTGATGCAGATAAGGAATTAGTGTAAGTACTGACCTGCAAAGGACAAATTTTTCCCCTCACTCTCAGGCTGAAGTGGATCATAGTCGTGGTAGCCAAGAGTGTTGTCAAGATCCATGTCATAATTCACAGGCCTCAGCAGTTTGTAGTCTTTGACTCGATGCTGGGGAGGGCGGCTGATTCGGCCACTGCGCGTGCGCTGCAGCTCCAAGGCACTGCTGCTGCTATTTGTGCTCGACTGAACAAAGAGATAAAATTGTTTGTGGGCAGTGTTCAGGGCATCTACTACCCTGTATTTTACCTAGTTTTCCGAATATTTCAAAATTCACTGCTCACGTTTCTATTGCATCTAGAGGAACGAAAATGAATACAGATATGTAAAATTGAGTTTTGAACACATTTTCTACAATAAAAATTTTCGATTTTCGCAATAGAAAAAAGTTATTGTGCGAACATACGGAAAAATATACATACTAGCGCAAAACTTTTCCGACTCTACAATTGTTTCACAGAAGCGCAATTGTGGTTTCATTCGACGCGGAAGGACTATAGGAAGCTTGTTACAAAGGACTTTTTTGAATTTTGAACTAGAAAAAAAGTTCTTCCTACAATGTCCAACAATTGCGATTTTCTATTGCGAAAATCGAAAATTTTCACAGAAGCAAATGTGTTCAGAATTCAATTTTACATATCTGTATTCATTTTCGTTTGCCTAATTGCAATACAAATGTGTAAGCTGCGAACAGAGAAAGAATCTAGGATTTACCTGGAGAAGAAATTTTTGGACAAATGTAACAATAACTTTTTTTCTAATTCGAAATTCAAAAAAATCCTTCAATACAAGGTTCCAACAGTCCTTCCGCGTTGAATGAGACCACAATAGCGCTTATACGTAAAAAATTGTAGAGTGGGAAAAGTTTTGCGCAGGTATATATATTTTTTCTTATGTTCACACAATAACTTTTTTCTATTGCAAAAATCAAAAATTTTTATGGGGGAAAATGTGTTTAGAATTTAATTTTACATATCTGCATTCATTTTCGTTCCTCTAGATGCAATAGAAACGTGAACAGTGAAATGCGAAAATTCGGTAAATTAAGTAAAATACAGGGTAGTAGATCCCCTTAATGCAAGCTGACTATTTCAAGTCGTATTTGTTATTTCAATTAAGGGGAATACAGATTTCTTTCCGTGCTTTACTGAACAAGGTAATAAAAATGCTTACATGTGGAGTTTACAGCAGTTGACTGTAGAAGTTATACATAAAATTTTGCATTAGAGCACTTCCAGCTCTCTGCACTCAGGCTAAGTCACATGAGGCTATCTCATTAGACAATTTAATTTCTTACTTTGATTTCTTTCACATGAAAACCTCTTAGTTTTAAAAACTACGTAATTTCATAAATTTCAAGTCCAAATCTTTTGATTTTCTTTAACTTGTATATAAACTCAAAAATACCACATTTACCATAAATGAAGAGCCTTAAAATACCTTCCATTTCATGACCATTAATTTAAAGCCTTTTCACATGAACAGAATTAAATTTTCTTTAATAACCAGTAACAAATAACAGCAAATCCCTAATGAACATCAACACCTGGTTCAACACAAACACACACGCTTGCATTTCAATTATGAAAGCAACTTCTAATTGCACAACAAAGCAGCAGGTATACATAATGTTAGATGGTACAGTTGCTTTAAGTAAACAATGAGAGCCAGCTATAGCTGGACAAAAAATATATTAGTGGTGAATTCTTTCTTTTTAATTCCTACAAACACTGAGCAAATTGCAGATGCATCAAGACACTAATTTTGTTCAAAATTATTAAGACATAGCCCATGTACTGTCTCACAAACGAGTAAACTTATCGTTCTTTCCATAACAAATGTAACAAAGTGCTCGAGTTGAAAATGTGTATACTTCAGGCAGTCTTCGTGGACCACCAATGTCTATGGAGATCAGAAAACATTCATAACACCATAAACTGAATGAGTAAGCACTAGTGAAAATGACCTTTCCAATATTCAATATTTAGACCCTGGTATCTGTGATAATTCCAATATACCCCACGAATTTAAAAATTAGGGTTTATTTTTTTCCAAGAACAGCTGAGGTAAAAACCATTTCCAGCAAGTGAAAACAAGAAATGAATGCAGTTCAAACATTACACTTTCTCAGTTATACAACAGCACAGTTCTGTCAATGTCTGGCTACACTTAAGGAATTAATACTAAGATTCAATGAGATGAACGTTAAATTCTCAGAAGAAAACAGGCAATATGAAGATCCCTCATCAGTAAATTGCACTTCAGATTTAACAAAATTGCTGCCTTAGTCTGCTGAGGAACAACCTCTCATGCAAACATCAGAACACTACATGCACACTCACCTTTTTGCTGAAATCTTTCTTGGATTTTCTCAAAGGATTTTTGAAATTCACAGGGCTGGAACGTGACATTCCTGTAACCTGGTGAATGAAACATGGTTTACATATTTTGTAAGCAATTCTACAATTGAATATTTCTCGACCAATTCAATTGCACTAAAATAACAATGAGAAATAAAGCAAACATCACAAACCAATTCATTAAAAGTATCAGTGGCAATGAGAAAACACAAATAGCATCCCTGAATTAAAATCAAAGCATCAGTAAAAATATTGAAAGTTCAGGGCAAAAGTATAATACATGGAAATAACTGAAACTTTAAAAAACTAGAAGTCACCTTAGGTTAATAATAAATTATTTTGTTCACAGAAAAAGAAAATGAGTCTAAGGCAATATGAATGCTCTAGTGAAAGTAGAATGAATGCCAAACATCCATGCAGCACATTCCAATTTACCCAGATAATCATGATGGCAATGGCATAAAGTCAGAAAAATGATACTAACCTGAATCACAATGTTCTTGTCAGTTTCTGGATCATACACCACCTTAATAGCGCTCTCATTGCTCTTGCATT
>JACJUY010009232.1:0-13528 GCA_014220935.1 Platorchestia sp. MABIK | reverse complement strand
CAACGAACCAATAGCAGCGCTCAAATTGCATCTAGCATATCTGCTAGCTCTAAATCCGTAACCACTATTGGCCTATCAACATGGCGCATTGGTGATGTCATAAAGTTTGTGTGAAATAAAGCCTTTCTATTGGCTAGCCGAACAAGAACAGGTGTATTTTCCCCCATAGAAATAACCCCACCTTGTATTCTTCACTGTGTCAAACAAACATGAGTGACATTTTTGAATAGTTCAGAATCAGGTAAACTAAACAAAAAACTCAACATCACCATTTTTCCAGCTCTCCACATAGGGAGGTTTTAGGATTCCGTAGATATGATCCCAGATGCATGGAATATGTTGCTGTCTTTGTGTCATTTGATACTACTCAACTATGAAAATGGCTGCCCCAGCACACCATCAGCTTCAGGAAAGATTCTTCCTTATCTGCCTAAGATTCCAAGTTCTCCGTACTTCAAAATGATGAACTTGGATTCTTTGGCAGATAAAGGAGAACCATTCCTGAAGCTGAAATTTTGATGTGCAGGGGCAGCCATTTTCAAAGTTGAGTTGTATTAAATGACACAAAGACAGCAAACATATTTCATGCATCTAATATCATATCTATGGAATAAGAAAACTGCCTTATGTGGACAGCTGGAAAAAAGGTGATGTTAATTTTTTGTACAGTTCACCAGATTTTGTACTATTTAAAATTGTCACTCATGTTTGACCATCCTGTATTTAAGGAAAACACAGATGAAGAAAAAAATAAATCTACAAAAGACAAAATTAATGGCTAGCATAGTTTTTCAGAAGGCTCAAAATGATAAATGAAAATTTTTGTTATATATCTACAAGGAAATGAATTATCTAGCAATGATTCAGCTAAGTTCAATTGAAATAGGGAGTTTATCCAACAAAATTGCTTGACCATTTTTGGCAAATTCACTGCAATTGATGAGATAAAACTTTGAATACACTCATCACAAAACTTTTTAAAACTATTATAACCTAGAAGTTTAGATTTACCAAAATATTGTGCAATACATCACCTTTGGGCAGGTCAACATGGGGTGGTGGGTGCTTGAGAAACCGTTTGCCAGTGAAAACTTTAATCAGGATACGATTTTCTTTCAATTTCGGTTGCTTTGTTGAATTCTGCAGAACTTCTTTTGAAGACTGGCACTTGTAAGGAGATGTAGAAGCTGCAGTAGATGGTGGTACAGGCAGGACACCAATTCCAAGCACTTGGGATGAATGGAAGGCTTTTTCCAAAGATGGCATGTTTATATTGGTCTGAATGCAAGTTCCATTTTTTGTTGGCATTGTAAAAGAATTCGTTAGAGCAGCTAATGATGCATCAGGTACATTTGTTTTTTGACTGGGATTAGTAATAACATACTGAGGAACTGCAGGCATCAGTGTCATACTTGGAATTTGAAACTCCTCAGAATTTAAACTAACAGTATTAACAGGGATCGTATGAATGACACTTGAAGGAAGAGCAATCCTGAGCCCAGATCTACCATTGGATCCAGGTTTGCATGGAGAAAGTGTATTTGCAAAGTAATGGATTGGTGTATTAACGCAATGTGTCACTAAAGTGTTAGTCACAGTTGGATTATAATGCACTGTATTAATCACGGCACTCCCAGAGTTTGCAGCACAATTTTCAGGAAGGCTTTCACTATTCAAAATCTTGGTTGAGGCAAACAGTTCATCACTTAGTTCTCCCTGAAGCACTGCAGCAACAGCTGCAGTCTGAGATGCCTTTTCTTTTGATTGCTTTGATGAAGCACCAGCAGCCCTTACATCAATAACTCTAGCATGTTGAAGAACAGTGCCATCATCAGAATCTTCTGTTGTAGTTACAGGCAGAGGAACTAATTTCTTCAGTGACACGCTAGACATTAATTGATTTCCATTCCAAGTTGAGTTCAACATCATATCAGATGAGACCTGCAAGCTTTTTGAATTCTTTTTTTCCTTCTGTTGCAACTCGCCTGAAGAAACAGGCAGCTTTGAGTGATTGGATTGAAGACATGAGGTGTTATTTTTACTTGTGTCTATACTGATTACAAGTTTATTTTTACTTCTTAGCAACCCAGGCAATTGAGTTCCATTTGGAGAAGTTGGATTAAGCTGACTAACATTCAATGATGAGTCTGATGAACATAAATGGTAACCCTTAGCTGGGCTCAAAGCATGAGAGCCATTCAAGATTTGGAATGAGTCAGATACACACATATCTGTGGGGTTGCTGGAGGCAGCAGCCCCATTTGCTTCTTTTGTTCTTGATGGAAAAACAAACTGAGATCCTTGATGGTTAGAAGTGCTCATCTTGATGCTCTGCATTATTTTAGCAGGGGGATTTATTTTAATAACATTTGAACCTGATGTTGAATGAGTTACATTCAGTGACATTTTATTAGAAGTAACTGATTTACTCTGAGGATTATTAAGTTTGTTCCATTCTGACGAGTCAGATGAATGCTTTTGTTTTTTCTTAAACTGTAACTGTTTTGACAAGACCTTTCGCCTTTGAGCCGCTGTAGAATTAGAGAGCACTGACATTTTTGATTTCCTCTCAAAAAAATTTGAATCATTAGAATATGAATTTAAATGATTGACATTAACAGAGTCCCTTGGAGGTTTCTTAATTGAAACTTTTCTCACATCAGAAAATTTAAACTTGGACTGTTGATATGGATATGATGTAGATAAGCCTCTCTTTCTTTTATTACCTCTTCTTAAAGGTAACTCATAATCATCTGTAGCATAATTCTCTTGACTGATGGAGTCAGTATTAGGGTGTTTCATTGTTACAGGATCAAATGAATCAAGGTATTCCACACTAGACTCATCAATCAAGTCTGGAGAAAGAGGTAAAGGGACAGTGGAAGATTGGATGCACTCATCAGTAGAAACAGCTGCTGCACTTGAGAGCAACAGCTGAGAGTCATCATCAACCTCATCATCACTATCCCTTTCAACCTGGGATTTGCCAGGAGAAGGACTATGGCTTTCCAGAGATTCATTATGAGTTAAAATAATAGATGGTTTGTTCACTTTATGCCTGTATTCTGAACAGCTCAGTTTATTCACAGACTTTTTAGGCAATTGCACAAGAAGCTCACTCTTGCCTGCTGATTTTGTTTGGCACACATCACCTCTAGTGTTAGTTAACATCTGCAAAGCAGCTAGAGGGATAGTGAAGGCATTGGGAGCTTTCATCAGGGTCTTCAAGTAAGAAGAACTAATAGACACCTGATTAGGAGCAATAGGTGAATCTGGGAGATCTTTGTTCACTCTCTTCTTAGATGATGTCAGCATATTAGTGTCTTGCATGGTACTAGCATTCTTCAGCAGATTTGGCTTCCTAGCCCAACTTTTGATGGTTATTTTGTTCTTTTCCACTTTTTCTCCACTAATATCCATTACCAAAGATGATTGAGCATCGTTATTAGCAGATATTCCATTAACTGAAAGTTTTCCTGTACCACATATTTCCTCAATTTGAACTATAGAATTTATTACTGAGTACTTACAAGCACTCATTGCATCTACAATGACATTATGAGAGAGATCTGAAACAAAATGAAACTATTATGCAACAAATTCATCCATACAATTTCAGCACCCACATTATCAACATTTGAGAAACATAACAAAAGAATACATAAAATGAGAGAGCATTGAAGTTACAGCATGTATTTATCAAGTACACTGAAAACAACTCATTGAAAATGTTTTGGCCTCAGGCCATTATCAGAATTAGAATTTCTGTACCAGAAAATTCACAAATTCAGTCAAACTTTTTTTCATAAAAGCTAAAAAGTAAACAAACACAAACATGACATAAAATGCCACCAATGCACTACCTATTGTAAGTGGGTTATACAACTCAACGAACACCAACAAGAGCTAGTACTCCTCCAAATCATGTGTTCATTGTATACATCCTTTTACTTCAGCAGGAATACAACTTACAAAGAGGAAAGCGTAAGCTGATGATTGTGCAAGGAAAAGTTACTCTGGAGGACAGAAGCTCCTCTCTTTCCTCACTGGCATATGGCCACCAGGCTTCCACCAAGTCCATTAAGGTTAAACTTGAAAAAATCATTCCTAATTTTGATAGGTTCATTTCACTATGTCACTCCTACTAAGCTTTTCATCTATATATTACAGAAAATTCTCAGGCTCAGGCCTGATTGCTTTTAGAACTTTTGCTTCTTAGACAAATTTCAATTGTAATATTCAGAACTTAAGCAATATTAGTGAGTGATATGAAATACATCTAGTAGTCTAGAAAAGGTGAAGTATAATGAGACAAGAATTTGCACCAACACTAATAGTGCACAATATTACCAAGGTTGCAAGAGAATAAGTCTGACATCAAAGTAGATAATGCTATAGAACAGTTCAATTTTAGGATCAGTAATACAAAACAATTACTCACAATGCTAAAGTTGATCAGTATGGTTTACAACAACCTTGATAAATATAATGTGCCCATAATTATGTATATTTCTAACAACAATTTCTCCTTTTTTACATTCATTGTCCTCATCTTTATCATTCTTTAAACATAATTTGTCCCTTTTTTGCTGTATTATTGTACATTAAAAAAATGAACAGCTAGCAATATTTTACAATTTAATGTCACTTTAAACCTGTTAGAACTACCAGTAACTATCCATCATATAAGAGTTTTTCTCTCACAGCTACTATTTACATTTAAAATACCCTTCACAGCAATTAGTAGCTGCAGAATGCAATCTCTACCTTTTTACTGAAATTAAGTACAAGCTTTTTAAGTCTCATGTCACAAGGGAAAAAAATAATCCTGAAGTTGGCTACTGTGTAAATTGCTTCAGTTTTATCACTCACCATAAACCTACATTAAGATAGTTTTGATTGTACAAAATTATGAATAACTTATGATGAAACAAAAAGTGTTTAATAAAATTGACAACTTTTAAAATTTTGGTTTCCTGCTTCATCACACTTGATAGATAAATCAAGTTGAGGTAAAATCAACCCAAGCCTCCAATACAGGATAATTTTCTATATGCACTTGATATTGGAATTACTGAACATGACCATATTGCATGAGACATCAAACACAAATATTAGGACATTATTACATAATAGAAATTGTCTCTGAATCATGAAATGCTTAATAACAATAGAAATAAAGTTAAAATGAGATATGCTTTATGTTTATTTCTAGGTCATTGAACTGCGTTCATGAATTGAAAATTTTAAGAAGATGAGTAACATTACATAGTCATTAAGAATTATACAATTTTGTATACAGGTAATATGATTCTTGCTAATTTGAGTAGAATTTTTCTGCTGATATGAATCGTTAAAATGGAATTAATTTTAAAAGGATATTTTCAAATCCACTACAGTTCAGAGAGAGAGAGATAGTTTAATAGATTTTGGTCAATATTGATTTTACTGTTGTCAACAATTTTTAAAATTTTGTTACCACAAATGGGCAATAGGGTGCATTTTAAAACGTTTTACCTAAATGACATCTTGCTCGCAAATGCTCATTTTTTCAAGATATTCAACTTTGAAGTTCTAGGAACGTCATATATAAAATTGAACAAACACGTAAATAAGCTGAAATACGGTTTTGACAAAACGATAGGTTAGGTTGGGCAAAGCTAGATTAGTTAAACAAACTAACCTAATCTAACCTAAGTAAACCTAAAATAACTTGACTTAGCCATACCGAGGCTGATGTTTCCTGCCAAGAAAATTCAAGTGTTCTGTATCCACGAAACAACGGAAGAGCCATTCCAAAACTGCCGTTAATGCCATCCTGCCATCACTAACCACAGGTGCCTCCTTTTCCTCCCCGGAATTACCCCGCTCTGCCATCTCGACACCCTACTGCCAGAAGAGAAGACCTCCAAATTATTAGCTATCCAATAATGACCTGAATGACTCTAGCCTACATCCTATGCCAAAAAATTACTATTATGAAATTGGTTTGACCCACCCTCTGCGCATAAGGGCAGTATCTCTACTCAGTACGTCAGAAAAGTCGTGAGCCTTGGCTGCAAAACCACAGCCTATAAGTAAAGAATAACTAAGATACACAGTAAACCCATGAAATAAATACCAACCTATCCTAGGTCCACATCCTGGTTATGAAATTGAGACACTAGAGCTCAATTGTATCTGAGCATAGGTTTAGGAGGTGATTTAGTGTATATAACAGGTGTACATAATTTAGAAGATAGCAGTATGTGTTAAGTGCACCTTAAGGTTGCAATTGGTGGGGGGGAATGTAATGGGGCGATCCACCAGTCTCCCAAACCGTGGTTGCTTGGGAGATGGTGCAGTCTGCCTGTTCCCATAACCCGTATTTTTCTGTTTCAGAACAGATTATTTATCAGTGTTAGTTGTTAGAGGTTGATGGTAGAGCAAAGCATATAGGATACAGGCAAATTATCCAGAGCGGCATCACCCAGCAGGGGAGGACCTCCAACCAGAGAGAGGAGCCGAGACTGACGGCAGACATCAGCGCCATCACCCAGAGCTCTGAGTGTATCAGCCAACCCTTGAGGCCAAGGGACAGCCTACGGCAACAGCCAATTCTTCCTTAAACAACCCTTCCTTTTGAAGGGCCGTCGCTGTGTCTTGCCGCTGCCATCCCCAACATCTGCCCCTGCTTCACCTCGGCATCTCTTGACGCAATCCGGCATCTTGCCACTGCCGCACCTCCTATCACTCTGTACCCCTGTAGCGCTGCGCTGCTGCTGCCCTTGCACTCGGGCAGGCCAGCCTTGGGTCAGCCATTGTTGCTGAGCGGAAAGTTGCCCTAGAGTTGCTGCTGCGCCAGATTGCGCTAGTATAGTAGGCCGCTGCATTATAGTCAAGAGCATTTATTTTTTAGAGTTATTTGTAAGTAGGTAGGTTATTGCTGTCTGCTCCTGGTTATTGTCTGTATATGTGTGTAATTATTTGTAAGGTGTAAGAATGAACAAAAGAATGAGAATAGTAATCCCATACCCTGGGAGTGTTGGCTTGACATTCACCTTGAGACAAGATAGTAACATAGGTAGGTCAAGCACAACCAAGGTATATGAGCGCTAGCGATCTGGCCACACATGTTGATGGTAGTAAGCCTACCTGTCCCACAACACTATTCTTACCTGAACAATATTTATGCTATATCTCGAAAACTAAGCATTTGTGAGCACAAATCACTCGTGTAAAATGTCTTCAAATGTCTCCAAGGACCCACATGTGGCAACAAAATTTTAAAAATTGTCAACAGTCAAATCAACATTGACCTAGATTTCTAAAATGTATAGCTAAACCTCTGCAGGAATTAATTCAAGTTTCTAAATTTTCTGGAGGTTTACATTTGATATATAATATTAAAATAGATCTATTATTTACATATAATAGTAACTAAGGTAAGTTCTGTATTTTCAACCGTTTTCATTAACGTACAAATAGCATTTGAATAGAAATAACACGGCTAGTATTAAATTACAAGTGCAGGTGTGAACTACGTTACACACTTCCAACATTGCCCAGTGCATTTAAACATTTAATATAACAAAATACGTACTCTCGTAATTTTATATAGCAGAATAGAAGTACCACTCAGCAAACTAGCTAAAAAACTAAAATTGTCTAACTGATAGGCTTCAAAATTGTGAAAACAGGATAAGTGCGCTATATTGGAAGCTTGGGAGGCGCCGTCTTTGTTGACAAAGGTTTTGACACCATATTAGATAATTTTCAAGCAAGATAAATTAAGGAAAGAGGCCAATAATATCAGCAGTGTTTGACAACCAAACCTGGTACTTGGTACTTGTGTGTGCACGTGTGCTACTGAACCTTAAACTATAATTGTGGTGGGTTAGGGGAGACGTCCACCCAAAATCAAGGAAATGGCTGTAACATTTGTTTTATTGGATCTAGATTTTCCCACTTTTGATATAATTTTGGAGAAAATGGGGGAAAGGGTGAGGAAACGTATATACTTTTGAAGCGACATCTTCTCAAAAAAGTATTTATCGTAGAGCAATGATTTAGGTGTCATTGGATGCGCAAAAGTCAGCTAAATAATAAGTCGGACAATTACGTTGATATTCACGATAATTTCTGAGTTACATAGGAAACATTTTTTAAATAATTACAAATTGGAAGATATTAGGTTATTTTTACAAAATGACTAACGTTTTTTCTATAGAATAATCTAGATCTGTGAAAATTGACAAACATGTGTATTTTTAGAAATAAATAGGGGTCGTCTCTATAACTTTTCCCATTTTTGCCATAATTATGGAGATAATGGGAGGAAATGGGTGAAAATGGGGGGTTCAAGGTTATTTTTGAAAATCTATTTTGTTCCAGAGTTTTTATCGTAGAGCGATGATTTAGGTATCATTAGATGCGCAAAGAACTGCTCTATCTACTGACATAAGATTTTTTAATTCATAATAATTTATGGTTTCATTAAAAATCCATGGAAAAAACACTTTTTAAAAAAAAATTTGAAATTTTATGATAGCTAAACTATTGTGAAATTCAACGTAATCCACTGACTCTCTCTGCAGCAACTTATTGCGCATCCAATGACACCTAAGTCATTGTTCTACAATAAGTACTTTTTGAGAAAACATCTCTTGAAAACTTTGCACTTCCCCCCCTCTCCTTTCCCCCATTGTCTCCAAAATTATGTCAAAAGTGGGAAAAAGTTATAGAGACGACCCCTATTTATTTATGAAAATACATCTGCTTGCCAATTTTCATAGAACTAAATTCCATAGAAAGAACGTTACAGTCATCTCCTTGATTTGTCAATTTTAGGGTGGTTGTCTCCCTTAAAGTGAAGTTGCTGAAAAACTGGTATAGTTTGTATATTCACGTGAGTATAGTGTGTGACATTGTATGGAGTGCTTGTGAGAGTAGTTATTTTGTTGCTTGAGACTGAGCGTTTGTATTGTGACTTGCATCTTTTGACTAGGAAGTTTTGACAGGTAGTCCTGTATTTGCACGTAAGTTCTGTGCTGAGAGATAAGTTTGGGGTTGAAATGACATGTAATGGGGAAAATAATGTTAAGGTTGGAGGTGCAGATGGGAAGGAGTTGATTCAGTGTGATACCTGTTCAGATTGGATGGATATGTAGGGGCTTGAGAAGAATGAGCAAGAGAGAGCTGAGAGAGTATAAGTTTGCATACTAGAAATGCTTGATTGATGAGAGAGAGAAGTTGAAAGATTAGGTTGAGAGGTTGACAGTTATGATGGCTGCTTCAGAGGGTGATTCAAAGGATGAAAGGAAGCTGAAAGAAGGAAAGAATAAGAATGGTGCAAAAAGTGCAAATGCAGTGAATAGTGAGGCAAATGTAACAGATGAAAGTGGAAAGATGAATAAGCATGATGAAAGAAGTACGAATGAAAAGAGAGTGAATGAGTGACCTGTTGATGTGCCACATGAGGTGCATGCACCTGTAGTGGAAGTGAATGAAAGGAAGATGAATGGAAAGAATGAAGTATGGGGAAGAATTGAAATAAATAGTATGAAAGGGAGAATGAGACCTTTGATTAGAATATGTGGAGATAGTATGGTGAAGAATGTGGATAGTTTGTAGGGATGAGTCACAGTAGTGGATGCACAAGCATGAGAGGGACGGGAGTGGAATAGATTTGTAAGCATGCTGAGATAGTGATAGATGGCATGGATGAAGGTATGATTGTATTGCTAAGAGATGGTAATCGGTTGCTTGAATGTGGGAAAGAATGCACAGTGAACGCAATTATGAAAGTGGTTGGAAGTGCACGGAAGAATGTTAGAGTTGCTGTGATGAGTCTCCGGTGAAGGCCTGCTTGTGATGAGTAGGAAAGGGTATGACAGGAGGTGAACAGGGAGGTGCATGAAAGGATTATGAGTATGAGGGCTGAGTGTGAGAAAGCGTGAGTTGGGTTCCAGCTTCCTAGATATGGATAGCGTGATCCAGGGTGGATGTTTTCTTAGAGATGGAGTCCACCTTATACATGAAGGCAAGATGAAACTCCCAGGAGATACATCCAGTGGATCATGGCTCCTCATATTGTCATGGAAGATGGAACAAGATGAATGAAAATCTGTCAGAGCAAAATTGAAGAATGTCTTGAATTATCCAATAGTTTTCTGAGGTTTGGATGTATAAATGTGCATGGATGGAATGCAGGAAAATTAGATGACCTTGTAATGGAACTTGAGACTGGAAAATTGGATTGTGTTGGTGTAGTAGAGACCCAATTACAAGATAGAGTCAGTTTAACATGTAAGGAGAATAAGTATCATATGATAGGAAAAGAGCATTTAAGGGAAGCGAACGCTTTTTCCCATGAATTTTTCAAGAATAAATGTAAAATATTTCCGGATGGAAATGAGCTCTCGGATATTCACAGCATGTTTATAACATTTGAATAGACAGTTAACAGTTATAGCCCATAAAGTTTTTGGAATTTACCCATGTTCTAGGAAGTTTAACCCCCCAAGGATTGACGTACATCCAAGGACGTACAATCCCCCAAGGATTGTACGTAACAAGGATTGTACGAGAACACTGCAGGTGCCCTCTGATTGTGATGGGTGACATGAATGGCCATGTTGGTATACTTGGTAAGGCTGTGAATTCAAATGAACAAAAATTGATTGATTTCTATGATAAGAATGAACTTGAGAACTTGAATGTCACAATAGGAAATGGCTTGCATACATGGCAAAGCAGGGAATGGACAACTGCAATTGACTATGTGATGGTGAATAGTAGAGCAAGAGTGTGTGTGTCAAAGAAATGTTTGTAGATGAAGATGATTTTAATATTGATAGTGACCATAAAATGCTTGTGCTTGAATATAATTGGGGTGGAAAGGAGTCAATGCAGAAGGTCAGCAGTGTGAAAGAAAATTGGTAGATAAAAGTAGCAAACTGGGAAGAATTTAAGAATAAATTGAGCATATGTAACTGGAACATTTAGAGAAATGTAAATGACCTAAATGGTAAGATTGCAAGAACCTTGTATGATGTGGCAGAGCAAAAGATTGGGAGAATGAAATGCAGGAAACGTACAGGGAATGTCAGGTGGTTTACAAGTAAGATAAAAGAAGAATGAATGAGAAGAAAGATGTAAAGAAAAACACAGAATTACTGAGGATGAATAGTACAGTGTGGAATGAGTACAAGGGCCAGCAGAAGAAAGTAACAAGAATGATAAATGAGTCTTGAGTTAAAGAGGAGAAACACCAAGTTGAAAATCTAAGAAAAATGGTCCAGATGAAATAAAATATTGGTGTAAGTTTATACAAGGTAATGATATAGATAGTGAAGTTCAAGTTGACGAATTAGTAGTCAATGGTTGCAATGTGCAAGACAGGATGCAAATGGTGATAGCAGTTGAAGACTACCGAGAGGACATTGGTGGAATGAATGAGCAAGCTACAGATGATGAACCCGTCGATTTTCTGATCGATGAACATGAGCTGCAAATGGAAGATAAAATCACTTGTGAAGAGATTGTAAGTTTTTTGAAGAGAGTGAAAAATGGAAAGGCATATGGCCCTGATAGGATCCCATACGAGTTCTATAAATGCAAAGGAGAGAGTGTCGTTAATATGTTGAAGTGTTTATTTGATGAGATATGGAAGAGTGAAAGAATACCGGATGATTAGGACAAGTGTTATGTAGTTCTATTGCATAAGGGTGGGCATAAGAGTATGAAAGAACTTGAAAATTACAGACCAATTGCCCTGGCTGACACTGTATGTAAGATTTTTTTTGTGGTATTTTGAATGATAGAATGAAAGACTTAGTTGAAGATCCAAGAGTCCTGGGAGAAGAACAGAATGGTGTCAGGCAAGATAGATGTGGTAAGAATAATCTGTTTATAGTAAGGGAAATAATTGAGCAAATAAGGAAGGATGGTAAGAAGATATACTTAGCATTCCTGGATATTGAAAAGGCGTATGGCAAAGTGGATTGGTTTAGGCTGTTTGAAATTTTGAGGAAAGTATGATTTAGTAGAAAGATAGTAAGCATTGTGCAAAGTCTGTAGGAAAACAAGAGCGCTATCTACAGGTTAGGTAATTTGGAAACTGGGCAAGTGAGAAGTGTTAGAGAAGTGAGACAGGGTTGTACTCTGTCTCCACTGTTGTTTAGATTGTACACAGAAGAATTAGCAGTTCGACTGAGAATGAGTGGCTTAGAACTGAAAGTTGGTAAGGAGAAACTAAGTTGTTTGTTGTATGCTGATGATGCAGTTGTGGTTAGTAAATCACAGCATGAACTACAAAGGATGCTTGACATTGTGAATGGATTAGTAATATAGTACAGATTTCAAGATGAACTTTGGTGCTGATAAAAGTACGGTTATGGTTATTAATAGTGATGAGACTGATAGAAACATAGTGAAATATTCGAGAAATCAGAATAGGTAGAACAAAAGAATACAAATACCTAGGTTGTATGATAAGTGAAGATGGATGCACTAGAACCAAGGATGAGAAAGGGGCAAAAGCAATACAGTAGAGTGGACACTTAAGTATTGTGGCCAGAGACAGAGCAAACAAGTATGAATGTGTGAGAGGAATGCGAAAGTACATTGCTGTACCCAAGTGTCATGTATGGCATGAGTGCTCTAGCCTGGAATGGAAGCAACCTTGAGAGGCTGAATGTGATACAAAATAAGCTGGGGCATTTAGCATTGGATGCTCCAATATGGACAGATACAGAAGCAATTTGAGGTGACCTAGGGTGGAGCCTATTTTCAGAAAGAATGATGAAGGCTGTGCTGAATTTTAAGATAAGAATTGAGAGAATGTAGAATAGCAGGTGCGTACAGCAAATTTTTGAATGGAATCTAAGTGTAAGCTATTGGGAGAAAATATGTTGGGGGCATACAAGAAAATTGAACATGCAAAAGATAATTTGCGTTAGAATTGAGAGACCTGCGGATGACTGGCTTTTAATGAATGTTGAAGGTGAAGGACCAGAGTTGGACTGCAATAGGTGAATAAGAGATTGAGAGGCGAACAAAACAGTATAGATTAAATAAATGGATGCTTAGCATGATGCAAAAGCCTACACTAATCTGGTAAATGGAAAAGGAAGTGCCTAAGTGTGAGATGTTCTATGATAGTGTAGTGGCTGTATCACTACTAAGTAATGTAAAGTTGATTTCTATGTTGTGTTTTTTTGAAAAATGTTCAATAGCTAGGCATGATCAAAAGTGTAATAATGTTAATTGGTTGTTCTAAATTTTACAGAAAGAAATTAAATTCATAATAAGTTATTTGAAAATGCTTGGTAAAAGAATGAAGTAAAATTTCTACGGAAATTTTAAAAAGTCAACATATATAGGCTCTACACAGAGGGATCCAAAGCAGGGTTGCATCTTTCCAGTTCAAGCTCCAGAGGGTAAGAATGAATTTGTGCAATTGCGATGATACATGATAATCGAGATATGTGTCAATTAATGTGTAACGTGTTTATATCTATTAGAGTTGGCATTCAAGGTGAATATG
>JACJUY010009231.1:14257-25843 GCA_014220935.1 Platorchestia sp. MABIK | reverse complement strand
CTCAGCGTGATCCCTAATGGCTGAAAAAGATGGCTTGGCTAAAACTCTACCCGTTCTGGAGCTCCTACCTATAAAGTGGAATTTCACGCATATAAACCTCCATATGAGTGTAAATAAATCCTCGATCCTACTATGTGTACGTGTAACATAAAATTACCTTTTAACATGAATATTTGAATGGATCCATACTGCCATTAATGTAGAATTGTAAAACAACTTTAATGTGTAGTATAATACGAAGTTTCAATAATTGACTTCCATCTGTTACTCCGCTTAAAGATCTGAATCACACTCTGCCTCCTGATGCTGGATACTTACCACATTTTACGAAAGCTTGTTGTTATATTGCAGAAATTTTATGTATTCCTTGCTGAAAATAAAAACGTTTTTCTTGCTCATCGCATCCAATAGGTACATATTTAACAAAAAACGATCTAATTAACGAGTGATTATGTCAATTCTTAACTCAACTTAGGGTTGGATTAATTTGAACTTGACTTTGATTAATTTGAACTTGACTTAGATTAATTTGAAGTGAAAAAGTGAAAAAGTGAAAAAGGTGTAGACCACTCTGCCTGAAAGACATATACGCCGCTATGAAGTGAGATTATCATTTAATCCGCTCTTCCAGTTTTGGCCTCTGATTTGTAGGCTAGGCCACTCGGCATTTTGGCCCTCCAATTGATTCAGTAGGACATAATTTAATGCGGTGCTTCTGCGTCACTCACAAATATGATGAAAAAGTTTCAAGTAAAATGGTACGAACCATTTTTTACGTAAAACTCAATTATTTAGATTTTTATTTTCACACACCTAAATTGTATTAAAACTAGAGCATATTACTATTTACGCGTTTTTATAATTATATTGCGTAAAATTCCTTCACTTCATCAAATTATGTCACCCTGAAATCTGTGAAAAGAAGTGTTAAGACCATCGGTGCTCACGCTCCTATATGCAACGGGACATGAAAGTTTTAATCTACCACCAGTAAGGAAGGAAATAAGAAACATTTTACTATTTTTCAAAAGTCTTGTTTTTCATATAATTCCTCTTTATCAGCAATCAAGAAAGGCAGCATTTATTCCGAATAAATTTAAAAAAGATTTTTAGATATCTGAACCAAATTTTCAAACTTTTTAAGAGTATAATTCCTCACGCGATCGTATGTTTCAATTTGAATTTTATCACAAAGTCTTTTTTATAGTGTTCACTGACGGAGCGCAAAGAGTTGGTAAACGTTTGTTTATTTCCATGTACGGGGATTGATCCTATTTGATCTTTGTTAATTAATTTATGCTACCTTGAGGAATTCGAATACGTTTTTTGTTAAACGTACATTTCATGAGATGCAATATTAGATTGAACACGATCCCGTTTTTTATTACGTGAGTTAGTTTCTAAGTGGTTAACCTTCTGTTTTGTTAACAATTTGAGAGCGGTTCATTATGCACTGCAAGATATAGCAATATTTACTGAATTATTACAAAATACAACTCAACCACTAGTCTTTAGTCGCATTGAATTTGTCCCCTGGCAATGTTATTAGGTCGTCGTAGCTGCCTGCACCGGAAGACCTTTCATTGACACAATCGCTTAGTTCATGTAATACAGCGCAAAACAACTAACTAAAACCATTAATGATACTGATCCATTTGCCCCTGATCGGGCCTTTTTTTAGATCAAGAAGCAAAAATAGCACAGTAACTACATTCTAATAACAAAAATTAATATGACTTCCTTCAACATTAAACCAAATTAATTTTAGCCCCGAAGCACAATGCTACGCGGTTTGTCACCTCTAATTACACTTTACTTAGAATCCAGTACAAAGAAAACCTCAGCAGTTGAATTAATTTATTCTATTTCTTTAGAAATCATTTGATGTACTGAAGCCCTAAACAATTTATTCAATAAAGGTGACTAACTTTCAATCTACGACAGCAATTGCGTCAAGTTGAAATGATCTCACCACGTAGTATCAGAAGCTTGCTGTCAGTGATGTTTTTAGTAAATTTATTTATGTCTGGAAATAACATCCCATCCGTGTTAATTACGGTGATTTAGAAAATGGGGTCGTGACTTTCACAACAATATTCCATAGCTATTCAAATAGTGACAGTGATTGAAGTAGGCAACAAAATGCACTCACAAACTGTTGCATGTGTGCGTAATACTTGAGGTCAAGTACGTAATGCGCTAGATTTCAGATGCTGAAGAAATACGTATACGTAATGTTGTACTGTACTGCAAGTAATGCTATATACAAGTAATCTGCACCAGCTGTCGGTTAATTTCTCTGCTGATTCAGTGAAAGCATTCAAAAATTCTTGCTCCCGAAACTGGATGGGAATTCTCGTGTCATGAACTGATGCGAGATCCGACGGGAGCTCCAAAGCTATAGACGAGGAAAAAACAATAAATAGTCAAGCACAACTTACAAAACTCCATCAAAGTCAGTCCAAGTTTATATGTTCACTTTGCCCTTAACAGCGTTTCATTCGAAACTGATGTGAACATAGCATGAAAGCAAAGAATCCATAACGAGTCTATCACTACCGACGATGTAAAAGATGGTCAAGTCAGAGTGTCGCATCATGATTAGTGAAACGGTCGTTTCGTACAGTTAAAACCCTGCTGTCACCTACACGTGAAGATTGTTGATGTCGAGTGCGATTATTCTTCTTCCTCCTTTACTCTTGTGTTCGTGCGTGATTGTTACATGACCTATGACTCTGACACCCAGATGAAAATCATCGTCAATAACTGTGCAGGCTAGTGCAGTAAGGTTCGCGTAGCACAGAAACGTGCGTGGGAGGGCAGATCGTCGCATTATCGTACGAAGCGGCCAAGATCGCTGCGCGGCTGATCGAAACTGCTTGGCTTGACGCAGGTCATTTGTGCGACAGGCATTTACTGCGGTTGTGTGAACATGTTTGCTCAGCCGTTGCGCAGCACCGGGGCAGCCAGCCACATGAACAATGCGCCGATCATCGTCGGTTATTGCCGATGACGGAGGCGATTTTCAAGAGGGTAGCAAACAAAAACATGGGCCACTATATAAGCTCGTGCTAATCGCTAAGTTCTATTTCATTCTGATCCATGTCATGCTGAAAATAATATATTGTGTGAACTTATAATGCTGTCAGTAAAGAAATGAAGGGTGCAAAAAAGGTATCCTGAAGTAATGCTGTAGATATCGTAAAAATTCTGTCAATAGCATAAGTAATGCTTTAAGTATCGTTAATAAAGCTGTAGATATCAAAAATAATGCTTTACAAACCGTTAGGAATGCTGCAACTACTTTTAGTAATACTTTCCCAGCCATAAATGTGGTAAATAACGCATTTCATACCAGAAGCATCACATATAAGTTAAGCAAGTGGTGCTGTATGTATGCAATTCGAAAAGAAGTCTGAACAGTGAGAGTGCGCAAGTCTGGGATGCAACAGAGTGCCCTGCCTAGTCCAACCTGGACGCATGGCTGAGTAAAAGAGATTATGCAGAGAGTTGGGCCCATGATGAAGTCTCTGATATGAAGCGGAAGCAGACTCGCACATCCTGGACACCGCACAATTTCTTGCGTGAAGTTTCATGTAATTGAGGAATGAATGGATGAGAGTAACATTATACACATGGGGAACGATTGAAATCGCAACAGAATACTTCTCAAATTAGGCCTCGGATTACAGGAATGTTGTAGTTAAACATTGCAGGTTGCTCTCGCAGCCGGTCTGTGCTCTTGTCGTCCTAATGATACCGACAACTAACCATCAAGCTAAGTTTTTGGTCCAGTTATACATGGCGTAGTACACGTAAGATTCATGAGAAGAACTTAAATTAGAATACAAATACATCAAAATCTCCAAACGCGTAAAGCATCGTTTGTGTCTTCGTATACAGAATTGCAACACAAAATGTATGGATTTCCTATGAATTTTACGTACACGAATTAGAAAATTTGTGTCAACTGGAGACCGGAATTAATAATCGAACTTTACGAATACAAAATGAATCCGTCAGAAAATTTCTACGTAAGAGACAATCGAAAAAATTACAAGATTTTGATCAAAAGACAACTGACCTCTATTAGGAGACTAACTCCATGTGAGAATTTATAGTATATTTGTCTAGGTAGTGACATCTATAAACTTGAGAGACCCCAGAATTAGGGGAAGAAAAGGCGCATCCTAAGAGAATCGGTTAGGAAAATAGTTTTAGAGGTCAAGTTTCTTCAAGAACTACAAGACGGTGATGCCAATATAATTTCGAAAGGTATCTTCACGATTTACGAAAAAGATAAATTCTTTACCACGTTACAGTAGCCAAGATGTTCTCCAGAAGCATGAAACGGATGAGAAAAAGCGATTGTAAACGTTACATCTTCAAGGCGGTGAAAAATTGTTCGCTGTTCATTAAACTTTCAATTTGCAAAAACATCTCTTCTTATTTAAATCCATGAATCAATTTCGCCCACGCATGACAAATGTCCAAGAACCTAAAAGCCAGCGTCTCTGATGGTTTGGTCTGATGTCAGAGATAAACCTTTTTCCATTCTAAAATTAACATAAGCCGAGAATAATATGCGTAATGGACTTTTTATAGAAAGTGCGTTATTACCCTAGTGTTACACTACTTGCGAAAGTGATGTCTGTTCTCTGAAAAAAGGTAGAGCAACAAGTCACAATGCTAATGTGACAAAGCAGCGATGCAGAGGCATACGATAGACCTTCATCAACGAATTAGAACCACTTCCATCAAACCCTTGGACTTCATGGACAGTTCTTGAGAGCGAAGCTGGCTCAATGCCAAGGAAAAATATCGAAACATTGAAAAGGAAGTTAACGCTTAAGATAAAATACGAGTAGCTTCTGTTCGTTATCACCCCCTTCGTTAAAATATTCCAATATGTGGTGAAAACGCGAAGCAATCAGACTGAATAATTTATTTTGTGCAAAATTTTTGCTCTCAGCGGACGTTATCTGAAACAAAAACTCCGAATTATATAGTTGTTATCAATTACAGTAATTTTAATTGTTAAAAGTATTCAAACCACACCCTTTACAATATGAACTGAATTAAATTGAAAGAAAATACTTAAAATATGGTTAATCATAGGAGCAATGGTACGGTAGAGATCATATTCCACACCGAAGAAGACTATACCACTCCACACATTCACAGCTGCCGTATTTTCAGGACCAGCCAAAATAAATGCATAATAATACATAAACACGTTTGTAGCAGTGTCAGCCACCGATGAACACGGAGGGAATTTTTATGATGCAGCTGACCGGCCAGTAGTCACAACTTCAATTGTTATAAATACTTAATCAAAGCTTAATAAAGGCGCGATCAAGTTAATGTTTGCTGTTTTTTTTTAAATTGCTCACCACAATTGACTTCAAATTTGAATTGAATGTTGAACTTCAGTTTAGCCCATTGCAGTCAACGTATTGAATTAGAACGGGGCTGCAAGAAGAAAATAAACACGCTCACACAAACATTTCCTCACTCGATGAAAAAAAGAGATTGATTACATTGACGTGTAAAATAACAGCGAGCGCGAGTTGGGGTCGGATCGCCCAGCACAATTTTACATGATTAATTCATATCTGAACAGTATCCTGTAAATACGGGAAACTGATGTTGCTCCGTCGTTTTATTCATTCTTATGAATCAAACTTGAAATTCGGTCTTATTTCAAGAGATTCATACTCATTTGGATTGGTTGCGTAGAACTGCGTCTGCAACAACCAGTGATCTAAGGATATGGCCATCTAACTATTGGAGTGTCTTGCACCGAGTGTCTTGCACCGAGTGCGCCCTGCAGGGTCAAGATCTCAAGTCTTTCCATCTCTGTCTGAGGGCACAAGTTCTCTCAAACCATAAAAACTTTAACTTAGAAAATCGCTTTCTTAAGTTCTTAACCGTGATCGTCATGAGTGTGTAACAGGATAGGAGTCACAGCTCAGACTCGTGTATTAATTAATCAGAAAATTTTCAATCGTGCAATGAAATGGTCATGACTTATAAGGATGAAAAATGATGGGAAAGAACATATTAGAATACCTGATACTTGTTTCTGGTATGATTAAAAATAAAATTATTTTGTGCAATACTGATGATGTCATTTTTACCTGACACTTCCAAACCCAGTCACTAGCTAATACTAAGCCGCTCTTATCAAACGGTATCTCAATAATCAAGAAGTGGAACTCAGTTTGTGTAGCTTTTTTGTGCAATAAAAATGCAAAAAAATATCAGCGATTTTTGAATCAAAAGGCTATCTTAAGCAAAAATGTCGGCAGCGAATGCTCTTCTGTGTGGCATTTGTCTGCGGCACTCGGGAGCTGGACGAGCGATGATGGTCCACTGCCAACAAAAGGATTCCTTCCCTTACAAACTGCCTCCCTCCGTTTGCTTGTTTGCGAGTCAAAGGAACACAGTTTTTACAACTGAATGGGTTATGCACATCGCCGGTATGTAATTTTACAGCCACAATTTTGATTGCAGTCCACAAATACCATAACATGAATAAAAAATGCCGGTATAGCAAAGTTCTCTTAGGATGACGCACTCCAGTGACAATAAAACTTTACTGCTGGGCGGCGATGGGCAGTTACTCCAGCTCCTGCTAGGAGCGAGGGGGAAACAGCTGCCAGCAATGCCATGAAAATGCAATCTGGGCGTAATTCTTTCAAGTAAAAATTGATAACTAATTTTGGCACTTCCAAATAAAAACTGATGACTGACTATCAGGGGAGAAAAATATCGAAGCCTACCAAAAAATTGGTGGGAGTCATTAAGCTCTCGCAAGGATTTATTAAAACAAAAATTATGATACGTAAAGAGAAATCAACTTTGCAATAACATTAACTGGAGTGTGAAAAAATATTTTAGTGAGTAAAACTCATCAGTGTGAAACATCCTAAACCAGACTGGCGAAAAAATTATCCCTATGAATTTTTCGGAGCACGTACTTACTTTTTCGAGGTGCCTCAATTACTGCAGAGGTGGTCGTGATTTGGATGGAATTGTTAATATCAGGTACACTAAGCAGTACCGCTGAACAACGACCATTTTGTTAGAAACTCAACTCATTCCTTCTCCAGGCCCTATCGCAGATGCGAGACGCTGTCATTGTGCACTCACACACCCACCACGGCGGCCCTTGTGAGACTGACTCTCGCTGACCAATGAGAGCCGAGAAGGATGCCCTGTATGAGGCCAGGCCGGATTCAGTTCGCGGGTGCTTCCGTTTTTAGCTTTTTATTCTTTATTTTCATCGCTAACAATCATGCAGACAACCAGTTGACATTTGCTCGCTGAAGGGCGTAAACGATGTGACCTACGATAAGGTGTGCCGCTTGTTTTACCTGAGTGTTCCAAGAATTTACGTTCAAATCGTGACCGAATTTACCATTTCATTACACGGCTTGCATTTGTGAATTAACAAATATTTACAGCTAATAGAATTCTACTTTTCTTTCTAAAATAGCCAAACTTATGGAGATCGAGTAATTAGAAGGCATTGCTCTGGCATTCTTCCCTTTGCAGCGTTTCAGCCTCCGGTTGACAGGAAAGTTCTTAAAAACGGAATTTATGACGGCGTGGAACGTAATCTACGTCTCAATCTGTGACCGTCGCCCACTCCTTCTTTGCTCACAGCTGTGTCTTTAAGATGTCATTTTTACTTAAAAATAGCTCGCTTCGATGATACAAAATGAAATAGAAGGTACTTCATACTAAGGCTCTAAAACTTAGCCTTTCATTGACATCAACCCACATCGTACAACCTAGATAGTTGAGCTACGTTGCACACGAACCAACATGTTAAGGAGGCTACAGAGTCGTGAAACAACTAATGGGACAAAATAACGCTGCAACGCACACGCCGCAGTAATTATGTCTGTACCAGACGCCGCTTGTGATTTTACCGGGGAAGATTTGATGCGGTGGAAACGAAGTTAAGAAGACCAAGAACCATATTATAAAAAGTAATGTATTGTTTTTTACTACTAAAGCACAAGAGTTGATACGGGAAAACGTACTCACTATGGTGTTTTTTCGCACGTTGATGCAAGGAAAAATGATTTTAAATGAATACTGCAGAAGATTGCTTGTGATGAACACAGTGGCTCAGAGCCGATGAGAAAAATACAAATATTTCATTTGCGATTAACAAAACATTCTAAAAGTTGTATGCCTTAGAACATTGACTTGTTCCTCCCTCTAAATCGTATGGGACGCATCGAAAATCTTCTAAGTCTTTACACATCTGATGCCAAATTTCAAACAAAGCACGTCCATTTTTTTAGTACTTCTTCTTAATCTAAATATAAGTTCTTCTAAATCGGCTTGAAATGTACCAGAGTAGCAGGTAGCTTATCCTATTTACCTTCGAGAACTCACACTGCCAGCTTGATCAAGTAAATTGTCTGAAATTCTTTCGTCTGGTTTATCAATTTATGTCTCTCAATTTGAGAATGATCGAACATCGTTCGATTCCTTTTGCTAAGTTTTCTACTTAGAATTAGGAAAATTGAGCTCGCCTTATGAATGATACTCAAGATCAAGGACTAGATATTAGATTAATTCTGTTATATTTTAGCTAAACTTAGTCCGACAATCAAGTTTTCAAATTTATAAGACTAATGGGCTCAAAATTACCCGCCCTCAATACAGCAGCATTTTCGAAGCCATCATCACCATTCTTTTCTTCAAAGGTAAATTCAATTTATTTTGAAGTTGTTGAACATTTTTGTCGCATAAATTAGTAATAAAATATTCTAATATTCACATCTGCTCTACACTTTCAGGACTATAATAACTAATGTTCTTGTACACTTCATAGATTAGTTTCGAGACATAACCTGCAAAGCGTTCCTAAATACATGGGTCCCTTTGGAAATAGAAACAAACAGCTGGTCAGTGGACATTGCGTGTATTGCGTGTCTCTTCATCTTTCTCCGACCAACCCAATCAAGATCTTTGCACGCTATAAACATTATGGAGCATAAGCAAGAACCACAAAACTCCTCGGAAGAAACTACATCTCATCTACCCAATACAAGAAAAACCTTACACCTGAATGAACCTCACTTTAAGATAATGGCGACCGTGTACTGTCATGCTGAGTGCCTCCTTGTGGTTGCCAGCTCCCAGTTGCTTTCTGGTTAGCAGCTCCTTGCTGCCTTCTGGTTGTCAGCTCGTTGCCCTGTGGTTGCCAGCTCCCAGTTGCCCTGTGGTTGCCAGCGGGAATGGGGCCAATGGTCAAAAGCTGGCTTGTGCTATGAATAGGGAGTCGAGCGCCTTGTACGGCGCGTGGACGGCCTTTGCAGGTGTAGGAGCTTGTTGAAACTCGGCCTCCTGAGCTTATTTGGAGCAGTCTACGAAGAACAGTTTGACACACAATAGCCACGAACTTCAGATGGTCATCAGAGGCGAAAAAATACACTGCCAAAAATTTTGTCGCTCACTGGTAAAATTTAAAAATGAAAAAAATTGTTTCACGGGTCTCCTTTTGAGAAATATGAAGAAAAATAATGTGGTATCAATTGTTGCATTTAGTGTCACTAATATTCAGTTCTGCAACTACTCTCTCCCCAACAACATACTCAAATATTCCCTCTCAATATAAAAGCCTACAAAATAACCCTTTGTGTGCGACAAAGTGCAAGGTTCGAAGGCTATTTGAGGGCATTTTTAGGATGGTAAATGAACAACAATATTTTTAAAAATTTCAATATATGAATCAAATTTATATAAATATCCTAAATAATACTTCTTTCTTAAATTAATCACTAAAGCCACCTTCTGCTGCTTCTATTTGAGTCCGAAATCGTTAACAAGCTGAGATTAAGCGGTCCTTGTTCATTTCGTTAACCACCAAGTCAATGGTTGCCTTCAGTAAAGCTAGGGTACAATGATGAAGTCGATCAGTCTCCCTTTCAACGACGCTCCCTACGCAATGGTCCTCAGGAGTTAAATTTGGCGAGATTGCGGAGCACAAGTTGGAGGTAATTTAATTATAAAAATTCTCTAATAACCAGTTTTGGGTTACTATGGCTTTGAGAGAAGGTGCTGAGGCTTGCTGAAAACGTATGGGCTTCCTTTGGGTACTTTAGCTATCAAGGGCTTGACAACAGTTTTTAGAACATTCAGCAGCATTAACCTAAAGATTCTGTGTAAAAATGGAACGTAGCACGACCTGAATTTCTCTACTCACAGGTCCTAAAACCCTCATAGTAGCTAAAAATTCGGCACGTTGCTCCTGCTACAGTGCTGCTCAAGAGGTTATCAGGTTGAAGCACTTGCACTTGCTCAATGACTAAACGAAGATAACCAGTCAGCCATCTGTCTTGTCAGCTTTCCCAAATATGATGGGAGGAGCAAACATATTGACTTTAAGGTTTACTTTGTGCGGGAACTTGTCGACAGCAAGAAAATTGATACTGTGTAATGTCCTACTGATGAAATGCTTGCTGACATTTTTATACAAAGAGTCTATCCGCATACAAATTTTCCAGACTAAGAATGAAGTAAGGAATGGTCTCATTCGATACACATTCAATGTGAGAAGGAGTGTTGAAATCTTGATTGTAGCACCTAGAATGTGTTCGTGTATTATGCTAATAATGTTGCAGTGCCCTTGTGTCAGAATGTGTTAAGAGAGCACTCCGCTCTTGAACCGTATGCATGGTTCTCACCCTGTCTTTGTTCTCATTCCTCCTCCCGCCGTAGCCTTGTAAACAACTTACACTACTTGCAAGGCCAGTCTGTCTTAGTGTGCTTTCACTGAAATAGATTGTGTTCGTGCTGTGATGTTTCGTGATTACTCTATCCTATTTCAATATTCTGAACGTGTGCTGCCTTCGTAGCAATTTAGGGAATATATATTTTCAAATCAGCGATAGAAAATTTATACCTCCGAACTTCGAAAGAACCATTCAGCAAGTCCGCTCGTTTTCCGGAAATGCCCACTTCGGGACGTTAGGTACATAAACCCTGCGAGCTGGGCAGAGGCCGCCAGTCATATGAAGTGAATTGTGTAGAGACTAGAGAAAGAAATGTAAGTGTGTTAATATTGAGTGATATAGGCAAAGATGTACTATTATGTTTGTGGATTTATTCTGCATTGTCTCCAGCTAGTGAATAGAATCGTTGAAAGCTGGAAGACTTCAAATGATGTTGGGTTGGAATATATGCTGCCGCAGCTTCTCTGTGTTGCTCAGACAAATTACACATACTTGATTCATTCATTATACAGCTCTCTTGCGGATAGTTTTGCACACATTGTTTTAATTGTCAAGTCTGTTTATGATCTGTGTTGTTCAAGGTTAGGTTTGAAAATTCTTGTATAATTTGTGGCATACTTTCAAGCACTTGAGAATGTTTCTTGAAACACCTTTTAAGACTTTTAGTACAGCAGGATAACTTAGTACACATTGTTCTAATTGTGAAGTCTGCCTTTGATCTGTGTTGTGGTGTTCTCATGGCAGCTCAAGCATTTTTGGATTAGATTGATTAGCCTTACTTTGATCTAGGCACACTGTGTTGTATAAATACTTGTTATCATGCTTT
>JACJUY010009230.1:0-19867 GCA_014220935.1 Platorchestia sp. MABIK | reverse complement strand
CATCATCGATGGTAACTCATCATGGATGGTAACTCATCATCGATGGTAACTCATCATCGATGGTAACTCATCATTGATGGTAACTCATCATTGAGGGTAACTCATCATTGAGGGTAACTCATCATTGAAGGTAACTCATCATTGAGGGTAACTCACCATTGATGGCAACTCACCATTGATGGCAACTCACCATTGATGGTAACTCACCATTGATGGTAACTCACCATTGATGGTAACTCACCATTGATGGTGACTCACCATTGATGGTGACTCACCATTGATGGTGACTCACCATTGATGGTGACTCACCATTGATGGTAACTCACCGTTGATGGTAACTCACCATTGATGGTAACTCACCATTGATGGTAACTCACCATTGATGGTAACTCACCATTGATGGTAACTCACCATTGATGGTAACTCACCATTGATGGTAACTCACCATTGATGGTAACTNNNTAACTCATCATTGATGGTAACTCATCATTGATGGTAACTCATCATTGATGGTAACTCATCATTGATGGTAACTCATCATTGATGGTAACTCATCATTGATGGTAACTCATCATTGATGGTAACTCATCATTCAGGGTAATTTTTGCAAGACAAATACTAACGAGTTTCCAAAGCCCAAAATACGCATCGTTCAAGCAAAGCAAGAAAAATTAAAGTGTCATTACGTTCATTGGCAGCGCACTGACAAGTCCGGTCTTTAGACGACGTTTTTCATGGCTTTTGAGCTCTGAAAATCTTTCTTATCTGCCATTTTTGGCCTATTTTTATCGGCTATTTTTCAGAGTCATCCGCAGGGCGCTCGTAAAAGATGAAGGGACGCTTTATGCCGCATTATCTGCAGCAGCGCCAACGACCGGCAGATTCAACAAAAGAAAGATAAAACTCCAGGAGAAAAAAGACAAAAAAGCCGTTTCATGTGAGGCGACGCACGTGAAATCGTGTTATGTCTTCGCTGGAAGCACCTACGAGACTCCGTTCAAACCGTTGTTTGCTTTTGATTTTGTCAGGCATCTCGTTGCTTGCCTTTGAGTCGGCCTAACGCCGTGTTACCTGCCTTTTACTTTGCCTAGGGCCATATTGCTTGCCTTTGACTCGGCCTAGCGCTGTGTTACTTGCCTTTGACTATGCCTAGAGCCATATTGCTTGCCTTTAATTCTGCTTAGAGCCATATTGCTCATGTTTTACTCCGCCTAGAGCCATATTGTTTGTCTTTGACTTTCCATAGAGCCGTATCACCACCCTTTGACTGTACCTAGAGCCATTTTGCTTGCTTTAGATTCTGCTTAGTGCCGTATCCGCTGAGTTTGACTTTGCCTATAGAGCCGTGTCACGTGCATCTGACTCTTCCTAATGTCACCTTACTTGCCTTTGGCTCTCCACAGCACTGCAGTCTGCAAACAATAACGATGCAGGCAGCTTCCTTATTAAAACTTACCAAAAATCTTCAATTACTTTTGAGGTAACTAGTTTTCTGCGACAAATATCTACTACAATTAGTGCAGTGAAAAGGAGTGTGCATTGAGCGAGTTTTACTTAATATGCAACGAACGAACAGAAGCAAAAAAAAGTTTTATCACTGAGAATATGCATGTTATTGCTTAGAATTCACGTGTACGTGATTAATAATAATATGAAATAATAGAAAAAGTAAACGGTAATGCTAACTAAAAAAATTGAGAAGTACAGAGCAGTAGAAGGGAGAAGGCACCATTTAGTATGGAGTTAAGGGAACGCGTAATCTATGCAGAAAGGGCATAGAAACAGTAAGTTGAGAAAGAAGTTCATGGAACAAGATCAAAGTTGAAGAAGAAAGTAGTAGGTGCTGAAAAACAGGACAGCAGTGTACCGAACAAAAGATGGTCATAAACAAAATAATAAAAACAGTTTATTTCAATAAAAAGAAGGCCTACCTAACTCTGAGCTCGGGAACATCACAGAAGAAAAATAGACAACTTGGGAACGACAGCAAACTAATTCGCAGCTAAAATAGAGGGCATCACTGAAAATTTTTACCTATTGAAATTATAAAAAACATAATTGCATGATAAATTCCATTATTGTGGGTTACTGAACGTTAGAAATTAACAGAAAGCGGTTGGAAAATAATAAATAGGTAGCTCCCTAACTTACATCGTCTGCTGCTCTTCGTCAATACTGAGAATTTCATACGAATTAAAATTTAAAACAATGCCAATAATTCAGACCATCGAATACTGGAGATGAAAGCCACACAGATTGCAAGTACAGTGTACTTGCGCTACGGTATACTTACCATGCTGCACAAGTACTTTGGTTGAACCTGTTCAGGCTCGGTAGTACTGAATATTAAACACAATAAAGACGATCGAACACGATTAAGCACATGAGAGATGATGATCTTGTAAGGCCCGGATTGACGGAAGTAATAAAGACAGGTGACTGAAGTATAGTCACTACAATCTCTTTAAAAATCATGTCCATTAATCGCAGATTCGTTTGGTAAAGCTCGCTTTACTAATTGTGTTTCCGAAATGTTCAACTGAGAAGCCACCTTTCCCTGTAACTGCCTCGGTGCGAGCTACAAACGTCTATGGTATGAATTAAAAGCATGAAGATAATACAAGATTTATAGAAATCGAAGATGTGGACACAGTTTTTCGCTGTCAAATTCACAGACGAGGTTAAAATTATGGATGAATTATCACAGAATAAAATGTATTGAAACTGTAGTTGCTGCTTCAATATTATACGTACTATTTTAAGACATGCTCGTATTAGCCACAAGCCAAGCATCATCCAACCAGGACTTACCGTGTGGATTGCCGGGATGCGGATGAGCATGTGGGTGAGGGTGGGCGTGCGGGTGCTGGTGTGGATGATGGTAGTGATTCATCTTCTCGGTGGATGCTGAGCAAGCTTTTCAAAATTAGGTAGCGCGGTATGACCGACTTAGCTGGAGCAAATTCACAACAATTTCAAATGAATGAAGGCTTTTTATTAAATAGAAACCGGTGATTTTTAGAAAAACTTTCGTAAAATTGATCGAGTTGTAGAGTAGGTACGCCTTCGTTGTAGATTATTAGTTTTTGGCAGTCGTTCAAAAAATCTTTCCCAGTCGGTAAAGAACAGATCAGCGAACTATGGTAGAAACAACTTTTGCTAATATGCCCTATCTCGAACAAGACTACGTTGAACAGGTTTTACACTGTACTTTGAGGCTCTAATTCAAAGTTCAGGAGATTCCAAGATCCTTCATATATTCACGATATCACGCAAATCGATAGTTTCAATTCGAATGAAGTCTTCTCTCAAACAAGTGTATTCACGCTGATAAATTTTCTTCGAACTAAGATTCCAGCACTAGGCTTACCCAGCTGCTGTGAGGCTACCACCAGAATTCATTTGCTAAAACTATACGCACAGTAACAGGAATGTACGTTTGAGTGGGAAGGATTATCTAGTTTACCTACACTAACGTGATTGTCCTAATACGGTTGAGATACTAAAGGCAACGTTTGGTGTGGATGTAAGACAGAACTAGGCTACAAGGTAGGATGTTGAGAGGTGCTCTCACAGTCACTAGCGCTACGCTACAACTAGTTACGTCACTTGGAAGACGACAATCACAAAGAACAGCTGTTTGATTACGGCCGAAATTACGTCACAAAGCGTTTCAATCCACACCGGAAACGAATACTTGGATCTTTTTAATGAAATGAGATGCAAAGTTAATTTTCAAACGCGTTAATGATGGTACATGCCGACGAAGCGAAGCAGATGACAAGAAGAATCGTAACGTGGAACTTAGTTTTGACGAAGCGTGAAGATTTGGAACGAATTTGCTCGAAGGAGTTAGGGCAACCAGCTTCTTTTGTTGAAATTTCGAATGAATTTTCCTCTGATAAACTGTCTTTTTTTTGTAGTTTCCAGAAATATTAATACAAATCACAAATTTCTCAGCCACGCAAATGTCTAAGCATGTTTCTGCGATTTATACTTTTGATTTAGAAACTTTAGTTTGCCAAGTTCTCATGAAGAATGCTTCCAGAATTTGATTAACTTCTTTGGCGATGAGCAGCCGTAGTTTAAAAAAATGTCAATTCCGTCGGGTTAACAGTTCTCACTTTTGACTCGAGTAACTTCTTTGTCCAATGGATGGTTGACGTTGTTCGCTTGAAGAAGAAAAACAGCTCTCTCACACATACATAAAACACCGACGCACAAGATGAGCAGCAAGCAACAACAAGAGAATGTTTAACTCATCAAACTTTTGCGACTAAAGCGGCTCAAGCTGCGCAATAAAAATAGAAAATTAATTTTCACGAGATCTTGAAAAAATGTGCAAATAATGGAGCTATAAGTTTCCACAACATCGCCAAAAAATATTAAAAATAACAGCCCTACTAATTTCCCCAAGATCAGTAAAATTAAAAAAAATAGTAGTCCTACAATTATCCCAAGATCGCAAAAACTAGTCAATATTACAGTCCTAAATTGAGTTCTCGTTTTCAGTTTACCATCGTCATGGAATGCTGTCTCAATGCGCTACAGGAAATAACCTATTTGAAAATAAAGTACCTTGAGCTATATTACTTTTAGAAGAACATTTCGAAATTCCATCACAGTGTTCAGCTGTCACTCAGTGCCCTTCCTGCCAAGGGTTCCTTGCTTTATATCGTCATATTCAGCAGGGAAAATTTGAAGCCCGCAGAGCCTAGTAAATATGACCAGATCGTGAACATTGACCTCAACAGAGGTTTGGACTCGACTTAACAATTCAACTTTACCATAGTTTGCTAAGTAGGGCAGTAGGTGAGCTGAGGGAAAACAACATAGTGGAAACAACTTAGTGAAAGGAAATGACAAAAAAGGAAAAGCACAGAAAGTGGAAATAAATTAAAAGGAAACAACGCACTGAGAGAAAAAAAGCAAAATGGAAGAAAATAAACAATAAACGAAATCGAAATAAAGAAGAACCAACGAGGCACAGGTCGCAGGGAACACCACAGCTCACAGCGTGCCCTGAGGGGCGGCAGATGTCACTCGGAGCGAGACGTGAGAATATCACCTTCATTTATTAAACTAAAATACCAAAAAATTAACGAATCAAAACTTAAAGTACCAGAATTCCAAGTACAAAAAATTCCAGGTACAAAAAGTTCCAAGTACAAAAAATTCCAAGTACAAAAAATTCCAAGTACAAAAAATTCCAAGTACAAAAAATTCCAAGTACTAAAAATTCCAAGTACAAAAAATTCCAAGTACCAGAAATTTCAAGTAACAAAAATTTCAAATGCAAAAAATTCATAGAGCACAAAATCCATGTGAAACAAAATCAAATTGAAACAAAGTCATAGTGTAACAAAATCAAAGGGCCAAAAAAATCGAAGAACCAGAAAATAAAATTCGATATAAAAATTCAGTGCTACCACTCGAAGAACTTGAATAATTTCCTCTCTGCTTTAATAACATTCTAACTCTGATTTAGTTTTTATAATCCCAGAGACTTAGCCAAAGAACAAAGAACAGTGCACATCTTGTGGCGTGCATTTTTCATTGCGAAGAAATTCTTTCGTTAGGAATACTGCAATAATTTTATATTGGTAACGTATGTGTCTGCAAAGTCTGTCCATGGCATGCTCGTATCATGAATATGTTCTTCATATCAATATACATCACTATTCCAATATAAACAATCAATACTTTAGAGGTAAAATTTTTTCCAGTGCACGAAAGTCTGAGTGCATAGCAACAGTTGAAGAAATGAGCAAAGCAAAAATTAACATATGGATATCTATAGTGGCGAACAACAGACCAATAACCTCTCACAATGATTACAAATGATCAATACACCACAAAGAATATAAGTTTGAGATCTAAACACATTCAAATTCCAGGAACCAAACATATTCCCAAAAAGTGCAAACCAGCAGTGAGGAATTCTGGAAAAATTTATAAATCCCACGACATGAAAACTGAACGAAGAAAATGATCGCGTCCAATGCGGTTATTCTACAAATCTGGTTCCTTTATTGGTTTTTCTGCGTCAGTTTTTAGTAATTCACTACCATAGAAGATACGACAACCGTACAACGGACGCGTGTGTCACGGCCGCACACACCAAAGCGTGGCACTGAAATCAAGACGCGCGCGTCGAGGGCAAGTGGCAGAAAGCGACGCAGCGGAGCGACACTCCCTCACGCGACGGCGCCTCGCTGCTGACTGCGACGCTCCAAGTCGCACAGAGGAACGGACCCGAACTCAGGTCGGACTGGAGCAAGGTGTGCTGCCGTCCGCTGTTCAAGCAACACAGCCAAATTGATTGGATAAACCTTGAGGCCTTTAAAGCGACCGCGGTAAGCCCGTCCACTCGCATCGCTTAAAATATGGGAGGCAATTATTTTCTGACGTGCTCCTGCACCTACACTATCTCATTCACAGTCAATTGGACCATAACGTGCAAAGTGGTCGTTACGTCGATGTGGAAAATAGCGCTATTAACTTAAATTACTATTTTTTGTTTACTTTTCACAATAAGAAAGTACAATTTTGACATGCAAAAATAAATTAAAATAACGCCGGTTTTTCCTACTTTCATCACAATAACACCTATTGAGGGACATTTTTACAGAGCCTTAAGAAAATCATAACTTTATGTTCTATAATTATACGCTGGGAAATGATAATTTTGCAACGTATCCGAGATACCTCTGCCAACAACACAGAATTTTATTAATAATCATAAATAATTAAAATATGCATAAATAGTAATAATTAATAATAATAATAAAGATGGACATACATACAAATATGTGTGTAAATATATATAAGACTAGTAGAAGTTATAGAATCCTTGTACCTTATTTAATCCCCATTGCTGATATTGCTGTTTGTTATATAGTGCGTACAGTTCTATCTCACTTACATAAATGTAAATGCTCGTGGTTAATAAACCATCGAAGTAAATCTTTCAAATCTATAATTCTTTTGACCCTTACCCTTACGGTAGGAAGATCCTAAGGATCTTTACCCTTATAGCAGTTGGACTCTTAGGATCTTTACCCTTACAGCAGTAGGGTCCATAGAATCCTTACCCTTACAGTAGTTGGACCTTTAAAATTTTAAAACCCTTACCCTTACAGTAGTTGGACCCTTTGGATCCTTACTCTTACAGCAGTAGAACCCTTAGGATCCTTACCCTTACAGCAGTAGAACCCTTAGGATCCTTACCCTTACAGCAGTTGGACCCTTAGGATCCTTACCCTTACAGCAGTTGGACCCTTAGGATCCTTACCCTTACAGCAGTTGGACCCTTAGGATCCTTACCCTTACAGCAGTTGGACCCTTAGGATCCTTGCCCTTACAGCAGTAGGACCCTTAGGATCCTTACCCTTACAGCAGTAGGACCCTTAGGATCCTTACCCTTACAGCAGTTGGACCCTTAGAATTCTCGCAAAATACGCAAGGCCTTTTGCTAACATTTTAAAGAAAACAATGGGAACATAATTAAATAAGCACTTAGTATGAAACGTTAGCAGCGAAGTAACGAATACATAGACATCAAAATACGTACATATGTGTTTTTCGCTCAAATTTTGCCCCATAAAATATCCCTTTCATGCCATATAAGAGGCACAGTGGTAGAAAATTTAATAAAGTAAAATTTGAGCGCTGAACTGAAAATTTTTTGGGTACTTTATCTCTTATAAGCGGAATTTCCCACTCAAATTACCGCTATCACAACGACCGTCATTAGACTGGCTCTGGCCTCAGGTTGTCACCGACATCACAATGAGGAAGGAACTGCCACTCGCCGGTGAACTTCAAAGAATAAAGTACGGCACAACTTCTACAACAAAATCAAAGTTTACATCTCAGTAAACATTTCAATGAAAACATTATGGTGAAGAGAAGACACACGAATCAATATCAGCTTATGCAATTGCATTTACATAAAAATCCATTGTGAGAAATAGACAAAATCCATCGTGAGAAATAGACAAAATCCATTGTGAGAAATAGACAAAATCCATCGTGAGAAATAGACAAAATCCATTGTGAGAAATAGACAAAATCCATCGTGAGAAATAGACAAAATCCATCGTGAGAAATAGACAAAATCTATCGTGAGAAATAGACAAAATCCATCGTGAGAAATAGAAAAAATCCATATTGAGAAATAGACAAAATCCATTGTGAGAAATAGACAAAATCCATCGTGAGAAATAGACAAAATCAATTGTGAGAAATAGACAAAATCAATTGTGAGAAATAGACAAAATCCATTGTGAGAAATAGACAAAATCCATTGTGAGAAATAGACAAAATCCATTTTGAGAAATAGACAAAATCCATTGTGAGAAATAGACAAAATCCATTGTGAGAAATAGACAAAATCCATCGTGAGAAATAGACAAAATCCATTGTGAGAAATAGACAAAATCCATTTTGAGAAATAGACAAAATCCATTGTGAGAAATAGACAAAATCCATTGTGAGAAATAGACAAAATCCATCGTGAGAAATAGATAAAATCCATTGTGAGAATTAGCTAAAACCCATTGTGAGAAATAGCCAAAGTCCACAGTGAGAAATAACCAAAATCCATGATGAAAATAGCCAAAATCCACAGTGAAAAATAGCCACCGTGACAAGGGTACAAGTGCCATGAGAAAACAACTTCGATAAGAGAACAATCGTGTAAATAACAGAACCATTTCACTTTATTGAGTTATTATTCTCAGTTCTGCATTACAGAAGAAAAGCTCCTGCTACTATTGGTACAAAACCAGCATCTGTGGCTGAGCGACCAAAGAATTACAAAAAAAAGCCACAAAAGCATTAACTGCTTCAAACGTCATCATCCACAATAGACGCTGTATAACTGAGCCGATTGTTTAAACACAAAAACAAATAACTTGCCTCGAGAGCTATCGAGGTAGGAAATGTTGTAAAAATCCCGAAACAATTAAAAGTAAAATTATAATAATGGGAAAAGTAAATAATAATTGAAAAATGATGTACATGATAATAATTAGAAAATGATATAAAAACACTGATAACAATTGAAAATAAAATGATAATGATAAATGGAATAATAACTTATAATTATAAAACGATTTAATTGGTAAGAATTTGATTATGATATAAAACACCAATAATAATTGGAAATAATAGAATCAATTCAGAGTTACTAAGAATACGATGAAGACGGTACAATTTTAAGCATCAGCGTAGAAGCCATTTCATCTAGTAGTCCTATTTGCGCGCATTTATTGAAAATGATATACTATATTGTAACAGCACGAGTATCATGCAAGATCACAGTGTAGTTTACGACCTGATTACTTCATTTCGCAACACTAATGCTCCTACGTCCCGGTAGTGGGGGCTCGTGAACATTTAGTGACTCGTTAATGACGCATTTAGTGGCCCTTCAGTGATGGGTTTAGTAGCTATTTACTGACGCATTTAGTGGCGTTTTAGTGACACATTAGTGTCTCTTTAATGACGCATTTAGCGATTCGCTAATGACGCATTTAGTGGCTCGATAATAACCCATTTAATTGCTTGTAAATTGCGCTTTTAGTGGCTCGCTAATGAAGTATTTAGAGGTTCGCTGATGACGCATTTAGTGGCTCGCTAATGACGCATTTAGTGGCTCGCTAATGACGCATTTAGTGGCCCGCTAATGATGCATTTAGTGGCCCGCTAATGATGCATTTAGTGGCCCGCTAATGATGCATTTAGTGGCCCGCTAATGATGCATTTAGGAGCCCGCAAATGAAGCATTTAATGGCCCGCTAGGGACGCAATTTATGGCCTGCTAATGACGCATTTAGAGGCCTGCTAATGACGCATTTAGAGGCCTGCTAATGACGCATTTAGAGGCCCGCTTATGACGAATTTAAAGGCCCGCAAATGACATATGTTATAACAATTTGATTGAGCATATACTCACTAATGAAGCTTTTTCTTCTCTTCAATGAAGCACTTAATCGATATTTAATGGCGCATTTCTTAGCTCGCTAATGTCGCATTTAGCGACCCTCTCGAGACACACTTCACAGATTTCTAAACACTCATTAAGTCTGGTGACACTTCTCATAGCTTCCCAATTGAGCATTTATTCGCTTCAGACGCCCTTCTTTCTTCTCTAATGACACATCGAATCGCTTCTTAATCGCAGTTTGTGACACCCGAACCATTTAATTGCTCCGTGTGAGTTGCCTTGAAACGTTTGGCAAAACATACAAATAAAAAGTTTTCTTTCAGTGTAACTATGAAATTTTGACGTCGGTGTCGAACATGATTTGATGGTCAGAGCTGATAAATCTAGTTGGGATTATTTATCAAAGTTCAAATCATATAATGGGTCATACACCTCAGTAACGTTTCTAGTTTCTTACTTCTTATCGAATCAAAAAAAATATTGAATGCAATTGTAGGCTAGAGTTGGGTAAGTCAAGAAAAAAGGCTTAGCTATTTTCAAAATTTCCTAGTAATAAAATTCATCAGTCGAACTGACCGAAAAATTTATGACAAAACAAACCTTAGCTAATTTTTTTACCCTGTTCACGGAATACAGCATCGAAAGCGAAGAAAAAATGTAAGTAAAACACCGATTTTGACAACGCGCTCATGAAAACCGATCTTGGCAGCGTGCTCAAGTGTATGACTGGTCTGACTTGCCTCCTCAGCGATAATTTACTTTGGCACAGAACTGAATTAAGCAATCAACCCTACAAAAAAACTGCACGATCGACCCAGTCCAACATAAACGTCTAAATTCAAATTCCATGAAAGTGATGCATTGAGCAGCTTAGGATACGTTGCTCAAGTGAACTGTATTGGCAATTGGTTACAGTAAGCTCAGAGAAATGATGATATTGGAAATACGAGAGATGATTACAGGAATTTATAATGAATTGCACATGAGACGAATTTCAAAATAATGATGATACTGGAAACAAAACGAATGATGACCGTTTTCAAGTTTTCTGTTGAGTTACGCGACAAAATACTAGCGATATTGGAATTAATACGAATAATGGTCTATCACACCATCTAATGAGTTACACGCTAGACGGTGGGTTTTAGAGGGGTAATATTTCTGCATGCGTTTCACAAGTCATTTATCCGAGAAATGTGTAAGAAAAGAATAATAATCTTTTTCCAAAATGCCTTCGTACGTCAGTCTCACACGTTCAATGAAACTCGTGTAACAAAAGCCCTTTCTTGGTCGTTAATTATTGCAAAATTATTTAGTTTCCTGATGTGGTAGAGTAATTCAACGATAGAAAAGTACTTATTACATGATCTCAGGATAGAACATACATACATGCGATTCACCACTACACAACTATTGTCTTGATTCTAAGAAAGTATTATTTTTTCCACGCAGCCGTAAGAAACTTTTCAACGCAGTAATTTTTCATCAGAGTCGTGAAAAATGTCCGCGAGCATCCAATGAATAATACCGAAATTGCTGCCCTGAAAACTTCATCCAATGTAGACAAAGTCGTTCATTTCTCTGTAAAAACGCGAAAATCATAAATCACCAAACCCTGATGTTTTCGCTATTGCTAAAAATAACCTGAAATGCTTGCCTTTTCTGCGGCGCTTCAGTTGAGACAGCATCGATAACCCGCATATTTTGGGTGCCTAGCAAGAATCTAATAATATCAAGGAATTTTTGAAAGAGGAATTGGCTTTGATTTATTCACGACGGCAATTGCCTTGAATACAAAATGTTAAACCATAACGTGGAATTATGCAAGGTAATAGCTTCAGGTGCTCTCTCTACGTGACAGTAATAGTTGAGGCATCCTTTATTTACAATGAGCATTTATAAAAGCAGGTTCGGGCATTGATTATTAAATTAGCACTTATAAGAGCAGGTTCGGTAATTAATTATTAAATTTACATTTATACGAGCTGGTTCGGTAACTAATTATTAAATTAGCATTCATAAGAGCAGGTTCGGTCATTAATTATAAAATTATTATTTTCGTGTACAATTTCATCCCCGAAGTTTGCTGCGCACTGACCATTACAGCATTTTGTGTAAAAAAGTTTAGGAAATGCATCCTTTATGTTGCCCCCGCATTTACCGTACCTACATAAGTGAAACAACTGAATTAATCTACGGAAAATAATCGGAATTTTTCAAAATTTCATACCAGTCTTTTATTATGAGCTTACCAGGCAGTTATTATGAACACACCAGGCAGTTATTATGAGCATAACACAGTTATTTTTAGCATACCAGGCAGTTATTATGAACACACCAGGCAGTTATTATGAGCATAACAAAGTTATTTTTAGCATACCAGGCAGTTACTTTGATCACACCAGGCAGTGATTTTGAATATACCAGGCAGTTATTTTGAATATACCAGGCAGTTATTTCGAGCAAGCCAGGCAGTTATTTTGTGTTGGGAATTTCCGAGTGCGCCTCTTAGGTACATTTTAGCTTGAACTTTAAGGGAAGCATACAGCTGATCGTAGGTTAGGGAGGCTGCGATGTTGGTAAGATTTTATTTATTCATATTAGAGGAGTTACATTCATCAAGTTCATGGGACGTACCTAGCTGGACTCTCAACTCTCCGAGTATTGCCCACATCTATTTAACGCAAAACTATGAAGTGCTGCACAACGCCTGTGCATTCTTCCAAACTTCTCTTGCGATCGTGCTTCATTTCTTTGACCGTGCTCCTAATTTTGTGTGTGTGAATGTGTGAGTTTTGTGTTTATTTTGTTTAACAAACCATTCAGAGAGGTATGTCTTACTTACTGGCTTCGTCGAGCCGCATTTACTACTTACTGGCACAGTCGAGCCGCATTTACTTCTTACTGCCTCAGTCGAGCCGCATTTACGACTTATTCAATGGCTCAGTCGAGCCATATTTCCTACTTACCTACTCACTGGCTCAGTCGAGTTGTGTTTACAACTTACTGACTCTCTTTCTGGCTCAGTCGAGCCGCATTTACTGTGCTGTCAAGCTCCCTAACTGTTTAAGAGGCCATCTGACCATCTCCAAGGCGTTCATCGCTCTTGATACCAGCTCTGAATGGCATTCTTATTCTATCTTCTTTTCATTATTTTCCATCTGTTTTCATCTGTTAACTTACCCTCTCTCTCTCTCTCTCTCTTTCTCTTTCTAAAAGAGGCTCCAATGGCTTCACTCGGGAAGTAATTCCTTAGGTGAGGTTGATGAGGACCTGGAGAGTTTTCCCAATTTAATTTATGCTTAATAACTGTTTTGATTTTACTGCAATAACTGCAAGTAACGACTTGCTGGGTGTAATTCGCCAGTTTATAGTTTTCTTTCCGCGCAGTATACCGCAACTGCGGCCGGGTCCGGCCTGCGCGCCAACCCTACACCAAATGACGTTGTCTTTTCGGCTCCACCAAATTCTCGTTGTGCGCCCATCTAACTACTCATTTTTGCCAGATGCTACTTCCCTTCTGGAAGTGCTATTCAATAATTAATTAGATTACGTTCATAGTCAATTACTTGTTTTTCGATGAATTTGAAGGTTAATGTTTTTTGATAATTGCAGATAACCTTCTTGCATTGTTTAGTCTCAAAAGTCATCAAAGTCTTCATTGATGCACGAGTCTCACCCAATTTTTTCCGTCTATTTTTTCTCAGGCTACGCTGCTCCCTGAGGGCCCAAGATGAACATTTTGCATACCTGGAGAAAGGAAGAGCGGGTATCTCTTCCAATTTTTTTCAAACGGAACCTCGTTGCCTCGAATAGTTGGCAGTTATTTTGAGCCAACCAGTCAGTTATTTTGAGCATACCAAGCAGTTATTTTGAGCCAACCAGTCAGTTATTTTGAGCATACCAGGCAGTTATTATGAGCATACCAGTCAGTTGTTTCGAGGATACCAAGCAGTTATTATGAGCCCACCAGGGCGAGCATATAACAAAAATGATGAAGATCAGATTTTTCAATCTTCGAATTTCACTTTTTTATTTGCGTTTAAAATTTTAAACGTAAGGAACAAAATATAAAAGATTTTAAAAATATAACCTCACCAGCAACTATGACGTAAATTTCATGTCTCTCTTTCAACATTTGCGCACAATTGTTCGCCAAACAGATATAAATTCGCAAATATTTTTGCAGAATTTCATCATTTCCATTGGATGTTCTTTTTTTACGAGCAATCCAACGGATATGTTTGTCGATCGAAAACAAGATTTCACCACAAGTTAAGTCGTTTTCTTAAATTTTTTTAGGAAAATTCTAAGCTCGCTTCATGCAGCTCCTCTGGAGCTCACAAACTTTTCAATTTATATCCAGAGAAAATATCTTCCCTAAAATTATACTGCAGAAAGAGCGTCCCGGGAGCTGACAAACTGGTCAGTTCATATCCACGGCAATATCTTCCCTAAAATTATACCGCAGAAATAGCTGCCCGGAAGCTGACAAACTAGTCAGCTTATATCCAGAGCAAATATCTTCCCTAAAATTACGAAAATAGAATTTCCCTCAGTTTCTTCCAGTTAACTTCTGAAGAAAAGCTGTATTTCCCGTGCGACATTCCTGGAAGCTGCCGCACAATTGCTCAAGCATCACCGTGACAACGTCGCCTCATCCTTCAAGCTACGATCTTCCCTCGGAGCACGCCAATTCTCCCCTCGGAACACGCCAAGACTTCCTTCGGACCACGCCAATACTCCCCTCGCATGACTGCGCAGTTTACACACCGCCCCTTCAACGCGAGCTGCGACTGAACAATAACTGTTTGCGCTGCAATTTGGCAACTGCTCAATTTGTCAAAATATTCACGCAATCCTTGCCGTCACAGATAGTCTCCAGCGGGCAATCAAGTCATTAAAGAGTCCTTTTGCAGCGAGCAAAGGACGGAGCATTCGAGGGTGCGTGCTTGCGCGTTCCGTGACCAAAGTTGTCTCTTCCAACTTACTTTATCTCCCTCTCTCTCTCTCTCTGTCTCTCCTTTTTCCCTCTTCCTTCTTTCTCTTTTGCCGCAGGGAGTTAGCCTTTTTCTTTGACTAGTTTTTCTTGTTATTTGCCTTTGATTTATGATTAAATTTTCTCTTTGAAATAAGTACAATAAAAAGCATGCAACAAATGGAATAATGGTGATAGGGTAGTGTCACAAAGGATTAATCATGAGAAATCACAAAAGATCAATCATAGGAAATCACGATGGATTAATCATAGAAATCATAAAGTATTAATCACAAGAAATCTCGACCAAATCGAGGACAATCAGTACTGAGCTGCACGCGCACTGCAAACAAATCGCAAACGGAAAACGTTCATTCATTCATTCATTCGTGCACATGCATGAAATTTAATCGTTTGTTTTTTTAAATTTCTTCTTATCTTGCATGTGCTATCATATCTGTTAGTCACGTGTTATACGACATTACTTGGTAAATACTGATATAATTATGATATCAATTTCAATACCGATGCAATAAAATACCAAGCCAGGAAAATCCTGATTTAATTACAATTTACATTATAACATCGATGTAATAATGTATTACAGCGGTTAAATACTGAAATATTGTAATTTGGAGTTTTACGTGACGTATTGAAGGAAAACCGGGCGTATTGTAGCGAAACTTTTACGACTAAAAGTTATCTGCACTTCAGCTAAAGAAATTCAATTTTTTAAAACTTTTGACAACATGTCATCATGAACATATCAATAAATGCGAAAAGTAAAATTTTCTCCAAAAATGCATTACTATTCAGTTCGTCTAGCAATTTCGACCGCAATAATTAATCAGTTCACCGTAATCAACGTCATATAATCTGCCTGGGTAAGCGGATCTAAGAATAATTATGACGTTAACATTAATAAAAATCTGCCTAGATATGCTTGACCAACACAGGGTTACGTCAAGGATGCTCTCTTTTTATTTTAACCTTTCTCTTTGCGGGCAACATTTCCCGTAATGATGAAAGAGATTAAAAATTGTGTGACGGAATTGTTGTGTGACGGAAATGTTGTGTAATGGGGATGCTTTGTGACGTAGTCATGGAAGAATTAGAGGTTAATTTTGCACAGCGCTAGTTTCAGTATGAAAGTGAACAGTTCCAGGGACCGACAGCCATCATTTGATTCTCTCCACACTCGTCACCAGGAACTAGCATACACATCCGCTGGCAGGTACACGCACACAGATATACACACACACACACACACACGCATAGTTACACGCAAACACTCGCGTGCACACACACTCACACTGCCTCGCAAACACCCCCCTAACACAGACACGCAGGTACACACACACACAGACACACAAATAGACAGAGGTACGCCCAACACATAGATGCACAAATAAACAAACACATGTGCGCACACAATAACACACAATGACAGACATACATAAACGCACTGAATGAACTTGTTTACCCGTATAATACAGTACTGACGGTCACATCGCCGTTTAAGCTACTGCCATCGAAATCAAACACATCAACACACTCGCACACACTTACACTCTTGTGTACTTTCACTCGCACACATAAGTTCACACGTACAAACACACACACGCACATTTGCATGTATTTCCCGTAATTACACTGATGCCGCCTCAATAAGAAATAAATTAAAAAAAAAAAAAATGCAATGCCTCTGAAATACATAAATTTACACAAGCAGTACATGCCAGAAAAAAACTACAAGACTAACGTACACGTACACACGAGTATGCGTATAACACTAGAATAATTGTTCCTTCAGATTCAATACGCATGCGCGGTGATGAGCAACAAAAGAAGACCAAGAAGCGCACCATTGGCAGCGATGTCTCTCAGAACTCAGCATCTCTATACCAAATACCTGCACTTCTGCGGGAGACAACTTCTGAGCAAATGTTGCTTTGGTTCTTTCCTGAGGGAGCTACGGCTAATGTGTTGTTTGGAATATTGTGTTTCTTTTGCTTGCACTTATGTGCTTTTTTTAGCGATAATTTACTCTGAGCCTCACTTGCAGTTGTTTTTGCGCATACTCTGTGAATGCATTTCGACAAATGCACATTCAATGGATGCATTTATATGTACTGTTTGTCATTAATGTATAAAATCTCTCTAAATAATTTCTTTTTATTATTTACATGTAAATTTTAAAAGAAAACAAATACAACACATCGCTAATGTCATCTACAGGCCCTAGTGATAAATGAAACCCTTGCCCAATAAATGTACGGTTAGATTAGCCCAGTCCTGAACATTTGAGTGCTTTAGCAGACACTGTAATTACTGCAGACATATCGGTCACTGCAGACACTGCGAACACTGCGGTAACAATAGAGTTTACATTTTTTTTATTGTAAATTTTTCGTCCGACGTAATACGACCTCCAATAATTTTTGGATAGGTTGATCCTCTCAGAGCATGGGTAAATTTTGCTTATCGTCATCAATCATTATTGTCATCAGGTAGTGGAATGAGGAAAGAGATGTTGTCGGGTCATCATCACCCATCATCCGTATTTCTGAACGACAAGTTTCCATCACATCAAAAACAGCTCGCCATCGTACGTTTTTTTTTCTGATAGTTTTCAAATTATTTAAAGCTGCTTTAAAGCGCACCGAGAATTTTCGCTGCCTCTAAACATCGTCGTTGATTTTCCACTGCTGCCAAACTCGGCCAAACTTATGATGCTGCGTTGCGTGACCTGCAGCCCTCTGTCTCAGAGTCTGACTAGAAAAATTTGTTTGCAGCTTGCCAAAACCAAGGAATGCTTGTCAAAGATATGCTGGCCAAAGATATGCTGGTTAAAGATATTCTGGTCGAAGATATGCTGGCCAATGATATGCTGGCCAAATATTTGCTGGTCAAAGATATGCTGGTCAAAGATATGCTGGCCAAAGATTTGCTGGTCAAAGATATGCTGGCCAAAGATGCTGGCCAAAGATATGCTGGTCGAAGATATGTTGGCCAAAGATATGCTGGCCAATGATATGCTGGCCAAATATTTGCTGGTCAAAGATATGCTGGTCAAAGATATGCTGGTCAAAGATATGCTGGTCAAAGATTTGCTGGTCAAAGATATGCTGGTCAAAGATATGCTGGTTAAAGATTTGCTGGCCAAAGATATGCTGGCCAAAGATTTGCTGGCCAAAGATTTGCTGGCCAAAGATTTGCTGGCCAAAGATTTGCTAGCCAAAGATTTGCTGGCCAAAGATATGCTGGCCAAAGATATGCTGGTCAAAGACATGCTGGTCAAAGATATGCTGGTCAAAGATATGCTGGTCAGAGATATGCTGGTCAATGATTTGCTGGTCAAAGATATGCTGGTCAAAGATATGCTGGTCAAAGATATTCTGGTCAAAGATATTCTGGTCAAAGATATGCTCGTCAAAGATATGATGGTCAAAGATATGCTGGTCAAAGATATGCTGGTCAAAGATATGCTGGTCAAAGATATGCTGGTCAAAGATATGCTGGTCAAAGATTTGCTGGTTAAAGATATGCTGGTCAAAGATATGCTGGTCAAAGATACGCTGGTCAAAGATTTGCTGGTCAAAGATTTGCTGGTCAAAGATTTGCTGGTCAAAGATTTGCTGGTCAAAGATATGCTGGTCAAAAATATGCTAGTCAAGTTGGCCAAAACAAAGTTATGCTAATCAAACGGAACTCAGCGTCCGCAAAATACTCCGGATTGAGGCGCCATGTGAAGTCTCACTCCGCAAGCACAGGGTGGCGCATTAGTAACGCACCCTTATTTATTACCGCAATACACACTGGGGTATCTGTAGATAGGATACGACATGTAAATAAACTTTAAGAGTTCTTCTATGTTTGCAATTAATCCTAACGTTCTACCTTTCATAGTTTATTTATTAATAATTTTTTAAAAGGGTGCGTTACTTATGCGCCACCCTGTACATAGGTGAGCTCTCTGACTGCTTTTGTGGGTTGACCACTTAAGTCGGCGGCACTACGTCAGCTGAAATCTGCTTATCTAAAATGAAAACGCAAAACCTGGGAATGAAGATTCTCGGACTGTGATTGGCATTTATCTAAGGTGCAATGAAATTTGCAGGACAGCGAACAGAAATTAGATGATGAGAGAGTTTAAGCCTCCCTAACCCCAACAAATGGATTTTCAAGATGGGAAGAAGGGAAGCACCATTCAGTATGGAATTGAGAAATGTTTGCACTAGGTGTCCCACACCCTGCGCATAGAAATATCAAGATTGCGAAAAGTTAGATTAGATTAGATTATTAGTTAGTTTAAGCCTCCCTATCCGCAACAAAGGCGATCCAAAGAGAGGAAGGAAGAAGGCACCATTTAGTATGGAGTCAAGGGAACGCGGAATCTATGCAGAAAGGGCATAGAAACAGTAAGATAAGAAAGAAGTTCATGAAACAAGATGAAAGTTGAAGAAGAAAGTAGTAGGTGCTGGAAAAACAGGACAGCAGTGAACCGAAAAAAATGGTCCGTAACATAACAAAACACATTTTATTTCAACAAAAAGGAGGCCCACCTAACTTTCAGCTCGGGCCCTCACGATTGCGAAAAGTTTTTGAAACAAGATAAAAGCTGAAGAAACAAAGTATTACGTGCTGAAAAAAACAGTGAACTGGAAAAAAAGATGGTCCAAAACAAACAAACTGATTGTCTCAACATAAGGAAAGCCTACCTAACTTTCAGCGCAGGATCTCACTACTACCCCCTGGATGCGCCCACTCTACAGATACAATATTAGTTTTCTTCTAAAAAGCTCAGAAAGCCAATATTGGCCTTCAGAAAATTTTGAGCAATTTCGGCACGCGTTGATTGGTACACAGGGTGAAAACTTTACGGCATGTGTTGATTGGTACACAGGGTGAAAACTTTACGGCATGTGTTGATTGGT
>JACJUY010009229.1:20671-32594 GCA_014220935.1 Platorchestia sp. MABIK | reverse complement strand
GGCCACTCAACTGAGGAATGGCTTCCACTAGGAAGGCTAGCTCACAGCCAGGAGAAAGAGCTTTTTTGTGCAGAGCTGTTATACTACATTTCACTCCCCGCAATTTTATGCTAAGGGCGGAAGAATTAAAGTTTTCACTCATTATGATAACAGAATGTACTTGTTAGGCTTACAAGAATTACATACATCTAAGAAATTCAGGTTTGCACTTGGCAAGTGGACAGTTTACATCCTCATAACAAACATAGAAAAATACTAATAACACAGAAAAATACAGAAAAGTTTATATACCCCACCAGATATTTTTAAATTCACGACATTTGAAATTTTTTACACGGTTACATTTTACACAAAAGTCTAAATTTTGCTTTAAATATTCTTTTTCAACTTACATTTATACACACATTTTACAGTTGAGTGAACCAAAGAAAAGGTTTAGACAAGGTAAACAAAGGCTAGAACCTATAAACGCAAGGTTTAGCAACAACACAAGGTACCTTGAATAAAAATACAGTACAAGTTACGCTCAACTTAATAAATCTTAAACTAGTGAGATGAGATACACCGACCCCGGAATCCGGACAGCACAGCGGCAGCTTAAGTTCACAACTTTCAGAAAATATTTTAAGTTTTATAATTTTTTTTAATGAAGAAAAGTTATTGAAAAAGGAAAAGAAAATATTCTAAGAAAAAAGAAATGGAAGCCAGGATTTTTACCTGTCGAACTCCAGCCAAGCTCTAGCGTCCACAGGACGTCGCTATAAAGGCCGGCTGAATTGCCGTTTTAGGCAAGACTGCTTTCCGCAGCTTTTAATTTAAGAACATTTTTGTTCATTTAAAAAGTTACACCTAAAAATGAAGAAGTGTTTTTAACTTCATGAGAAAAAAAAAGGAAGATTTAACTTCGAATTTAGGAAGTAATTGTTTTCGAAAGAGTGAGAATGATTTATCTCTCGAAAACGAAGAGCATAATTTTCGAGAAAAAAACAATGTCTCGCCAACCCGCTTCAGCGGCGAAAACTTCCAGAACTAACTGGCACAGGAAACATAGTCTTTACCTGACACCCTGAACGGGGTCAGTAAACGCTGCAATAACAACAATTCATGACAAGTAGAACAATGGATAAAAAGAATGCTCACCTCTAATCTTCGAAGATTATGTTCCGGTGAACATTCTCCACAAAAAGCCGGCTGTCAAGGATTATACATCCCATAAGCGGGGCCGGTATTGGTCAGAGCACATAGTGTGCACGCGTCGGACCAAGCTTAATCTTCATCTGAGGAAGCAGCCCGCAAAGGCACCCTCCTCAACTTCGCTCGGATCCGTAGCTGAGGCTTCGGATTCGCTCGTAAAGACAAACGAACATTTTATGCATGTTCGAAGTTATTAAGGTCGCCAGGAAAGTGAAGCACTCCCACCATTGCCCCGCTTGTCATAAATAGTTAGCGTTTCTTACTTTTTAGGCCAGTTTTGATATAAATGAAGACCTAGTCCCTAATTATGCAAGATATAGGCTGTCTTGCATGGGACTTTAGTAAGGAGCAAGGCTGGATTTGCGACAATATACTTCATTGAAGACTGGAGTCCTTACTTTTGAAAAGAATGTGTGGAAATCTGTAGCTGTTGTCAAGGGATTTTCAAAATTACTTTTGCTGTCGAAATTTTTATATCGCGCTACTTCAGTGATGATCTCCCATGTTCGAAATGGGTTATTTTTTTGCCATCAATAGTTCCTGATGAAAGTAAGTTTGTTTTACTTCTGTAACTTTGTTTCGTATAATCATTTCATGCTCCTTATATCTTATGTACAAAGTGTTGTCTGATCTATTTTTTGTACTCTCGCAAGTAAGTTTTCTTTATTCGGTTCAGCTCTTTAATTTCATCAGTAATCCACACAGCGTGTTTTGGTTTAGTTTTTTTATGACGTAAGGTGTGCATTCATTGAGAGCTGCTGTAAAGTTCTTATTGAGGGTTGAAACTTGTACATCAACATCGTCAGATTGCATCATATTCTGAAATTTGGTGGACCTATTTTGATACTTTACTCCTCAAATGATGATTATCACGTGAAATTTATTAGGTATGTTTCTTAAACAAAAGGTTGGGAAACATCTGCACTCCATCGTCTATCCACCCAAATTAATTCATGGCTTAATCAGCCAGAACACGCGGCATAATTTGAATTCCTGATATAAATGGAAATTAATTTAGAGCACGAAGGTGAATCATTGATCAAAGGGTTATGACTTAGAATATGCTCCTACTTTTACTTCAAAGTATGTCAATAGAAAAGTATATACTTAGTATTGTATGAGTGTGCATGTTCACATAGAGATGTTAATGGGAAGATGCTTTGTTTTGTTTAATTAAAAGTTTTCAATTTAAATGTCGAATTCCTAATTGTGTTTTATTTTTGCCTTTCGAATTCAAAATTTAAAGTTTTCAATACCTTTTCCATATCAACCCTCAAGATGGAGTCAGAGTATTCTAAATGCTCGAGAGTGAATTTTTTTTGGGTTGGTTTTCCTTTTTTTCTTTCGTGTGGTGTTTCTGCTAAGTTGACCAATTAATTTTAGCATTAACTATTTCACCAGACATAAAATTCACAAACATTCACTTTAAATTTACATTTAAATTAAAAATAAATCAACATCGAGCCTGATGGCGGCACCTGCGTCCTGTTATCACTTCCCCCAACCCTCTGCTTCTCCACTCCCCTGCTGGGGTTGCCTCTCAGCAGCGTGTGTGCGTATATGTGTGTCACAATTTTAACAGGTTTAAATTATGCCTCAGTAACAAGATGAAAATAATTTTCCGGTCACATACATTGAGTGGAAGAAGTTTTGCATTATGTGCGGAAAATTGTACACTCAACTGAGATTCTCTTCTCTCAAATCCTACTTTGTTAACGAAAAACTAAAAATAAATTGTTCAGAGTAATTCAGCGTACCACGTTGCAGTCTACACTCTTTTTCTCACGCACGACAGCAGCAAGCGACACAGAGCTGCAGTGCGTGTATATTGGTACGCAGCATGGTAGACTAAAGAATAAGTACAAACCTATTTTTTCCTAGTCGATCACAGTGTGCAGGTGAAGTCACATCAATTAACCAACACCAGTGCTCAGTTGCACCTTTGGCAACACCGGCTAGCATTGCTTCTTCAACACTGCCGAATAAATTTGAACTGATTCGTAAGTGGGCCTCGAAATAGGATAAAAAGTGCGCTTACACAATCTGTTCTCATGCTTCTACGAAGTCAAAGAACTATTTAAATTATCTCGATTTTTGAAGTACAAGTTCCCCTACATGGTGGGGCTGGGCAGTTACCTATAACCCTCCAAATTTTAGATAGAAAATAAGAAATTGCATTTTCGTAAACTGGGAATTCTGTATAAATTAATTGAAAATAGTAAGTGCTTATTATCATATTTTCAGATGATTTGGTAATATCCTTTTAGTTACGACTCTTAAATAAAAAGCTTCTATTCATCAAAATTAATAGATACACCTGTATCAATCCTATAATTGGAAGATGTACAATATTCCAGTCCCCGTGTGTTGCTTAAGTTTTAGGGAAAAATCTAAAGAACCGCCAAAATAAAATATTTTCAAGTTAGACCATCTCATTTTAAGTTGTTTATGTTGAATCGGCTGTTCTACTAGTCTCACTAAAATTATATTTTTCCTTCATTCCAAAAATTATACCCAAACCTTCAATAGCTTATCCTTCCGCTTTCTGTTTTGAAAAGTTGTACTCCCAATCTTACACTCACCCACCAATGGAAAATGCTATCAGTTTACCTTAGCTACGGATGGTCTTCGAAACTTCTATATTTCGTCTCCATTTCGCTTCTCTCAGTTTCCATACCTTCTTCACCATCTTCCTAATGTCTTTTCTTCCTTTTTGTTCGTAATTTGTTGTTTCTTTGTGTGGGAAGCGTTCCCACACAGTATCTTGTGTGGGAAGACATCTTGTGTATAGATTCTACGATTTCATCAGGCAATGCTAAATAGCCTTTTTCTCTTATCTTTCTAAAAACATGTATGAAAAGGAAACGCACACTCGAATTTACTGATATACAACCCAGTAGTACGCTAATATAAATAATTTTTACTAATTTTTTCATAATTTCAAGTTCACCAAACTATGTTAACTTTCCTTGTTTTCCTAAAAGTTAAAAGCAAAACACGAAGAGCTCCTCATCATTTAGAATAATATGTGGTCAATACTAGAAGTAATGTTTCGGCCCTTGATCCGTCATTAGCTGTAAGATCTGCAAATATAATCTGAGAAGGTGATTGCACACATTATACATCACGAAAGATTTTTATACAACAGTAATTGAAAAGAGACTGCTATACCCTAAAAGCTGAAACCAGGTAGAGAAAAAATGAACGAAAAGCATAAATGAACATAATTTAAAAGTAGACAACAGACTGTTCCCTACGGCTACGTGCTGCAGTTACATAGGCAAAAGCAAGGGATGCGCCCTCTGCATATTATTAAAATTGCGTTTGTTCTTATACATAAAGAGATTTGAGATTTGAGTTTTGTTACATTACAAACAGATCCTATCGATAAATCCGAATCGGAAATGCTAACATCACACTGGGCCGCTGCATGAGATATTATGGCAAAGTGTGGCAGGTTGACTAAGCTGAGCGCCAGTTCTAGAACTTATTCCCAGGTGGTCCGCCTGTCTGACACGCAATGTACGGGTTGTTGAGCCGACATACGTCGATGCTCACTGTGCACTACTATATTTATAGACAAGGCCAGAACGGAGATGCAAAGGAATTTTGCCAATAAACCGTACAAATAAAGCAGTGGTTAATGTGTTGACTGGCACGGCAAAAAAGGCACTTGCGGGAAAAAGGATGATATCAATGACATCAATTCACTCTTCAATTGCTCTGACTGCTCGCCAAAATACGAAGTATGAATGAACATTTCAAGTTTATCAGCTGTTAGGGTTGGTGGACTAAAATCATATTTATCGTTCAAAAAGAACAACTATTTCTAAGCTATGAGCATATTAGAGTATGACGACAGCCATATGAAGCTTTGGATTCATCTTGCTTCGTCCAAACTATTCTGGAGACAGTGTAATGCATTGGGGCTGTATTTCTGTGATGGACAGGGATCTTCCACTCTATGCATCAACAAAATGAACTCTTGGGACTATTTACAAGTGCTGACCAACCAAGTTCCTCCTTCCATGACGTTTTATTTTCCTAGTAGCAACAGGATGCTCAAGGACGACAATTCTCGCATCCACATGGCTAGAAATATTACAAATTGGTTGGTTGTGAATAAAGGAACATTTGAGTACAAAGACTGGCACCACAATCTCATGGTTTGAACCCCATTCAAAGTGTATGGGATAAGCTTAAAAAGAACATGCATGATTTATCACCCCTCCCAACTACGCAACATTGACTACTTCAGGGAACAAATTTCTTCAATTATGGCCAAAAAACCTGCAGAAGATCTAGAAATTTTAAAATTAGCGCTAGGTAGAATGAAAATTGAAATTCGAGCTGAAAAGGAACGAAATCAGTATATTTCCAATGAGGTTGATGCATAAAATGTCTAGCATTGGCATTTAAAATGTCTAAACATTAAGACCCTTAGTTGATGTACACGCATGTGTCTAGCAATACCAGTGTCAATTGTCAAAACAAATGTTTAAAAGAAAGGCATGAAAAAATGTATTCCCTTTTTGGTGCTCATCTAAGTTTGATAATGCAAGTAAAAACAAGAAATAAAGAAAAAGCATCATTCGATTAACGCATTGTGGCAAGCACTTATCTTAGTGTGCACTTACAACGAAAGAAGAGCTTAGGAACTTATTATCAGGGATTAATGTTGAAAGCGAAAAGGGTAGATTTAAATAATTATGCGTCTAGGACTATGAAGTGGTAATTCGGAACAATCTTTCCACTTTCATGTGTCAACTGGTATGGCAAATAACGAGCTCGGAGAAAATATAATATTATACCGCAGCATAAATTTACATCTCTTACACAAATAATGCTGGCACAAAAGAGTTCACCGGATTCAGAAACATTAAACTGTAATTGTAATATCACGTTAACCAAAACATTTACGATATAATTGGAGAAATTCCTGAAATAAACTACCTAAATAATACTGTCATAATATTACTCACGAGCGTCAGGTACGAAAAATTGTCTCAAGAAGTCAACAATAACTTAATACGACATGAACAAAGAAAGAAAATGCTTTATGCCCAATAATGTTAATACGTAAGATGAATTACATCGCTTTTGAAAATGTAATATAAAGGTCCTTAATTGATGACCATATATGTGGGCTCCACAACAGCCCATTTCAATGCTTGTTAAAGAGACTGAGAGAGAACAAAACTAATGTATTCCCATAGCAAGTTATTTGAAGTTTTATAATGTTCATAAATAAATCTAAAAAAATATAAAGAGAAGACGTAGGGAAGAAACGCTTTTGTCAGTCACCACGCACATTGACGTACGAGCTTCGGCTCTCGTAACATCAGGGTTGGAATTGCCTCAGAAATACTGCCTCAAAGAAATGCTTGAAGCCCCTCAAAGAATATGCTTTTTATAATATTTTTTATGTAAATGATTGACAATAATATAATGCAGTAATCTGTTAGGTAATGAGACAAATTGATAGTCAATGGAAAAAAATGTTATTTATAGCAAATATGCAAGTCACTATTTGAGCAATTTTGTAGTAACTGCTGCGCGTATGTACGTAAGTACATGTATACAAGCACTGTAAAATAATTATGTGGTTTTCACTGCCAAACACCCGGTAAAAACTGTATTTTACCGTTTGGCACAAAATATCGTTTGTGCAGTCATAACAGGTAAAAGACCGTAAAATGAAACATTATATAATAGTTTCAGCTTTCAATGATTTTATGAAACAAAGTTTATTAAAATTCAACTTTAAAGTGACGTGAGGTAATAAGCTATCTGACAGTTAGAAACTTTGACAAATGAATTTTCATTTTGAGATAAAGTAATTCATTCCCTGATAAATTTACTTTTTGAAATAAAAATAATTCATACCCTGCTTTTATTCAAACTTAAAAAAAATTCCGAGAGAATCTTGGAGAGCAAATAGGCTCGCAGGTATTTCAGAGAGAAAATAGGTTCAAGTTAAACTTGCACCAATTCATGAATTTAATTTCGGAACCAATTTACCACAATGCAACGAAGTTTGCGCGGCTATTCGAACGACATTACTCGGGAAGTAGAGCGGGCAGTTAAATATTATATATTATTTTAGTATCATACGGTTAAGTCTCGGTGAAAAGCTTAAACTTTGTTCCCAACGCCAAAATTTGTTCAACACCGAACAGTGGACGAATTGTTCATAATCTAAAAAGTTTCATTCTATCATGATATTTTTTACGACAGGAATTTCTGTATCATATTTTTACTTAGTGTCTACTGCTTGACTGTCAGCATATTGCGTAGTTTCTACGCAGGCGTTTGAAAATTAACTATTTTTATCAAATTAAAGAGTAGTTATATTATTTCAGCGTTTTACTGCATTCAAGAATAAAAGAAAAAATAAGAAGAAAGGAATACACTTAATTTCCAATTAAGTTCCAACATGAAATTTTGGACACTAGGTTTTAAAATATTTTAACATTAACATCCTTGGTTGATAATTACACATTTTTATTGTTATACCCATGTGAAATGCTGAAACGAAAAAAATAAAAAGAGACTCTAAAAAACGAAGATCTGTTTGACTAGAAGAGGTTGCAATAATCTGGAAATCGTCTAAACGAACAGGCAAGTCGCATTTTTCTGCATGGGCACGCACGGAGGATTGAGGGGGAGAAGCTAGAGGCGTATTTGTTCGAAAGCTTCGTCCGGCATGCTCTGCTACACGAATACGCAAAGCCCTTTTTGTGGACCCTACGTACTCGGACGCACACAGTGCGCAACGATATTTGTAGATGACTGAAGAGAGCAAAGCCTTCGGAAGCTTATCTTTGTAATTGAAAAAAGAATTGATTTTGTACGAGTTAACTATAATTATCCGAAAATTAATGTGCAGGAAATGTTTTGATAACAGCGTCAGTAAATATTTTTTCAATTTTTCTGATTGGTAACCGAAATAGGGTATAACAAAATAGAAATCTTTTTTCTTTACTGTTGTCATGGGTAAGCGGTCATAAAATTTTGAATTTAAAAACTTCTTGATTGAGGAATGTATAAGCCAAGCGGGGAAACCATTATTTCGGAAAAAGTTTATCAAAAATTCAACTTCACTGTGAAATGACTGAAAACTTGAACATACACTATACGCTCTACATAAAAAAGCTTTAATACCATTCAATTTGAAACGAAAATTGCAAAAACTATAGAAACTCAAACCCAACCCAGTAAATGTTTGCTTGCGATAGACAGAGCTATGAAATTTGTTATTTTGACGAGTGATCATAGAATTCAAAAATGGGAGACAGTTTTCTTTTTCAAGTTCCATGGTAAACTTAATATTCGGATGTTGAGAATTCAAGTACGACAAAAAAAGGCTACAGTGAGAACTATCTCTAAATGAAAGGAATGTATCATCGATGTAACGTTTATAAAATACAGGCTTATATTCAACCGGGCACATTTCCAACCATCTTTTTTCGTGAAAAGCCATGAACATATTAGCAAAGGTGGATCCTAACGGGAGGCCCATTCCTAGCCCATCTAACTGCTACTAAAAAATATTGTCATAAATAAAAAATGAATTTAAAACTGAGAGTTGCAGCAAAGTTTTGAACAAAGATTTGGTTAAGCCAATAACAGAATCGGTATGAGAGAACAAATAATCTAAACAAATCTCTATGGTCTCATGTAGCGGAATGTTGGTGAATAAATTCTCTACGTCAAAGGAAGCCATAAAAAGATTATCAGCATTATCAATAGAAACCACATCGCTTACAAAAGATTTTTAATTTTCCACTGTATAATCATTAAAAGTAAAGGAAGTCAAAATAGGAACTAAAAATTTGGCCAGATTGAAGCTAGGAGTACGGTAGGCTTCAAAAATAGGTCTGAACGGAAAATATACCTCGAAATTGCGTTTGTGGATTTTAGCCAAGCCATATAAAACACCAGGAGCGCTTCCAGAAACAAATAAGGTTTTGTACACATCATCGGAAATTGAGCCAGAATTTTTGAGTTTACGCAAAAAATTGTTTATCTTATCTTCAACACTGGTTGTGAATTTCAGTATTGGTTGAGAAATCATACTAAATTTACTTACATCTGAAATAATGTTTTTCAAACAATGTATATACTTCTCACGATCAATAAGGACAACACCTCGGCCTTTATCTGGACGTGTAACAATTATGTCTTTATTTGAGGCTAGGGTTTTTAGGAATGATACATCGTCTCTGCTGAATATGCATGAAAAAATTTTATACGGCTTGAAACCGTAAGCGATGTAGTTTCTATTGATAATGCTGATAATCTTATTATGGCTTCCTTTGACGTAGAGAATTTATTCACCAACATTCCGTTACATGAGACCATAGAGATTTGTTTAGATTATTTGTTCTCTCATACCAATTCTGTTACTGGCCTGACCAAATCTTTGTTCAAAACTTTGCTGCAACTCTCTGTTTTAAATTCATTTTTTATTTTTGACAATTTTTTTTATCAGCAGTTAGATGGGCTAGGAATGGGCTTCCCGTTAGGACCCACCTTTGCTAATATGTTCATGGCTTTTCACGAAAAAAGATGGTTGGAAATGTGCCCGGTTGAATATAAGCCTGTAGTTTATAAACGTTACATCGATGATGCATTCCTTTTATTTAGAAATAGTTCTCACTGTAGCCATTTTTTGTCTTACTTGAATTCTCAACATCCGAATATTAAGTTTACCATGGAACTTGAAAAAGAAAACTGTCTCCCACTTTTGGATTCTATGATCACCCGTCAAAATAACAAAGTTCATAGCTCTGTCTATCGCAAGCAAACATTTACTGGGTTGGGTTTGAGTTTCTATAGTTTTTGTTATTTTCGTTTCAAATTGAATGGTATTAAAACTCTTTTATGTAGAGCGTATAGTGTATGTTCAAGTTTTCCGTCATTTCACAGTGAAGTTGAATTTTTGATGAACTTTATCTTAAATAATGGTTTCCCCGGTTGGCTTGTACATTCCTCAATCAAGAAGTTTTTAAATTCAAAATTTTGTGACCGCTTACCCATGACAACAGTAAAGAAAAAAGATTTCTATTTTGTTATACCCTATTTCGGTTACCAATCAGAAAAATTGAAAAAAGATTTACTGACGCTATATCAAAACACTTCATGCATATTAACTTTCGGATAATTTTAGTGAACTCGTACAAAATCAATTCTTTTTTCAATTAGAAAGATAAGCTTCCGAAGGCTTTGCTCTCTTAAGTCATCTATAAATATCGTTGCGCACTGTGTGCGTCTGAGTACGTAGGGTCCACAAAAAGGGCTTTGCGTATGCGTGTAGCAGAGTGTGCCGGACGAAGCTTTCGAACAAATAGGCCTTTAGCTTCTCCCCCTCAATCCTCCGTGCGTGCCCATGCAGAAAAATGCGACTTGCCTGTTCGCTTAGACGATTTCCAGATTTTTGCAACCTCTTCTAGTCAAACAGATCTTCGTATTTTAGAGTCTCTTTCTATCATGAAAAGCAAACCGGTTTTACATGATACCCAATCTTCCTATCCCCTGCAAATTTCCTGTTAGCAATCACAAATGTAAACCATACACATGTATAAATGAGGGAGTTTCAATGTTCAGGCTGAAACTGCCCTAGTACTGTTTGTCGTGTCTACTGGCTAATGGGGATAGTAACACATAGGCCGTTGGCGTAAGTTTAATGGTTAGGATATGGGTCTTGTAATCACGAGACAAAAGGTTCAAGTGTATAAAACTAAAATGCCAAGGATAAAGGGGGTATAAAGGCGGTAGCATGGGTAGACCCAGACGGTTGTATCGAGGAGAACACAGCACGTCTACATCGTACTAGTGCTGGTAGGGAAATAGGCTGGTGTCTATAGCTTAACGATCGGCCTTGGCTGGATGTTGCCAAAAAGCCGTCAGTATATCAATGCGTTAGGCGCTCGTGTAATATGTGATTTTTTTTATGTCAATATAAATGAAGTTTTGAATCGCAATCGACACTTTAGTTTTAATACAAAAACAATTATAATTTATTTAGGATTTTACTAGGCACCACATATATATTGTTTTTTAACTCTGTGAAAATAACTGTGTTTCCCCAGATGCTGAAGATGACCCTTGTGGTCGAAACGTTCATCTTTCGTGTATTTTTAGTTCAGACATATTAAACTCGCTGAGTAATGATGTCTATTTTAAAAGTGACTATCCATGCTATTTCATTTATAGTTAGACTTTGCAAACGGCAAAACATTGATGTAAATCAAAGCTCTGTAATCAATGTAGGAACTTAAGACTATCTTGATCCACGTGTTTATTTACCAGCAAAATCAATTTAAAATTAATATATGATCGCTTTTATCACTAAATCCAAATTAATTACACCAGGGCTCAAACGAGAGATGAGTCTTCTATTTGTTGAAATAAAATAGTTTTTCTTCTGATTTGAGCATCATCATTTTTGAGCATCATTGAGCATCAACGGTTTTTCGTCTTCTACTCTATCGCTAGATTTATCACGGATAATTTGAAAGCGATAAATGTAAGTGATAAATTTTTCCAGTCTTGCGATAAACGATGAGCGATACGTTTTTGACTAAAGCAATATTTTCGCATTATCACTTTACTCTGTGAAGATTGATCAGTTGTCAGGATCTTATTTTATTTGAGGTATTCGAAAGGCGGGTCACCAGGCGCTAGGGGAAGCGCCAATTATCAACTACTGTGAATTTGCTGAGGG